>CAUDMG010003809.1:17500-92500 GCA_958450375.1 Homarus gammarus
ATCACCGTCCTTAGTGGAGTTTTAGCTTAAACCCTCGTCCTTCAAGGGAGTTAAAACCTTAAACCATCGTCCTCAAAAGGGTTAAACTCTCTCCCTAAAACAAGATAAAACACATTCCTCCATAACCAAGGCCGTAACTTACTCACCTCTACACGCGGTCACTCGGTAGGATCACCTGTACTAACTACCTGCAGGAAGACCGCACACCTGAGCATAATTGAAGTGTGGGTGAATGAACCAGGTGAGTTGTATTTTATCTCTCTCTCTCTCTCTCTCTCTCTCTCTCTCTCTCTCTCTCTCTCTCTCTCTCTCTCTCTCTCTCTCTCTCCACCTGCTCTTATTCCACCTCGTTTACTCTCCCTCATTATTCATTCCCTCTCTACTCTCATACATTCTTACCTGATAATGTGTTTACACCTTCATTATTCACCCCCTCATTCATCTACTCTCCGTCTGTTTATCTTTGTTTGTTTGTTTGTTTTTTACGAAGATGAAGATGGCAAAACTGAGGTGCATGTCATTCTGTCTTTCTCTATTCATCTACCTGTCTATCTACGCCTGTCTATCTGTCTATCCACGCCTGTCTACCTGTATATCTACGCTTGTTTACCTGTCTATCTAAACCTGTCTACCTGTCTAACTGTCTACCTGTCTACTTATGTCACTATAATTGTCTATCTGTCTATCTACGCCTATCTACCTGTCTAACTGTCTACCTGTCTACTTATGTCACTCTAATTGCCTATCTGTCTAAATTGTGAGTCAGACATTAGTGTTCTCATAAACTAAGAGAAAAAAACGTAAGATCCTTTGAGAATCTCACATTGTGACGTAGATAAAACGGAAGTCAGGAAGATTTATTCACGTGTCTCTTACATACGGGAGAGAGATGTACCTTACAACCCTCTGAGAGAACTTTAGAGATATTCCTGGCTGTCTCCCATCTATATACGGGAGAGAGATGTACCTTACGACCCTCTGAGAGAACTTTAGAGATATTCCTGGCTGTCTCCCATCTATATACGGGAGAGAGATGTACCTTACAACCCTCTGAGAGAACTTTAGAGATATTCCTGGCTGTCTCCCATCTATATACGGGAGAGAGATGTACCTTACGACCCTCTGAGAGAACTTTAGAGATATTCTTGGCTGTCTCCCATCTGCATACTATCTCACCAGCAGCTAGTCATTATTCTCCCCCGAAAGTTTTCACGAGTATCTTAGCTCTGTAATTTGCTTATATACCGTCAAACGCGAATTTCTCTCTCTCTCTCTCTCTCTCTCTCTCTCTCTCTCTCTCTCTCTCTCTCTCTCTCACACGCCATTCTTCACTACCTCACCTCCACGACCTTCCTCCTTATCTCTTATACACCATTACCCATTTTCCTTTCGCCTCTATTCGCCAATTCTCTCTTTCTCTAACTTTTGTTCTTCTTCTCCTTCTGTTTATCTCTACGTGCACCTCTCTCTCTCTCTCTCTCTCTCTCTCTCTCTCTCTCTCTCTATATATATATATATATATATATATATATATATATATATATATATATATATCTTCCCTATCTATCTCTCCCCCTATCTATCTATCTATCTATCTATCTATCTAATGAACCCCGGATTCGCACTGATTCGTACCCGGATTTAAATCAGACAAGGTTCATTCTGGACACGGGGTTTCAGGAGCCTAAGTCCCTCTGATCTGGTACTGATGCTAGCAGGGCCTAATGGCTTTACTGCATACACTCAAGAGCTGTTTTTAATTTATTTACCTGTGTGTGTGTGTGTGTGTGTGTGTGTGTGTGTGTGTGTGTGTGTGTGTGTGTGTGTGTGTGTGTGTGTTCCACTATTGAACTGATTCCATAATCCCGAACTAAGATCAAGGGAAAAAGTCTAACCTAACCTATCCTACCCATTAACCTAACCTTCCTTAACCTAACCTTCCTTAACCTAACCTAACCTACCCCTAACCTAACCTAACCTACCCCAACCAAACCTCCCTCTCCCTCCCTCCCTAAACATCACCTATAATTTACACTACTGATAAAAATCTCTGCACATATAGTATAGGTATGACCGCTACCCTACCACCACCACCACCACCACCTCCCAACTATGGCGACTCAGGTAATGGTGTTTGAAGCTAGACACTACTTTGTACATGAAGGCAGAGAGAATGGCTTGTGTGGGAGGTAGTCTAGTGATAGTGTATAGATGTTTCGTAAAAAAATTTGTAAATCCATTGTTTATTTTTTGTTGTTGTAATATGATCGCTGGTTACCTTTGAGATACTTAACACCTAATCTAATCTAAGCTAGTCTGTCCCTTAACCTAGCCTAATCTAATCTACCACCGAACCTAACCTAATCTATCCCCTAACTTAATCTAACCTATCCCTTAACTTAAACCAAGCCTTACCTATCCTACCCTCAACCATAATATATACCCTGATCTATCCCTTAACCTATCCTATCATCCTAATCTAACCTAATCTTCTACCTTACCTACAACCTAACCTAACCTATTATAACCAAGTCCACGATTTTAATAAGAAAATTTGGATTTGATTCTTATTTTAGCCTCTCTCTCTCTCTCTCTCTCTCTCTCTCTCTCTCTCTCTCTCTCTCTCTCTCTCTCTCTCTCTCCCTGCCACGTAGCAGCGCCGTGATCCATCAAGAGTGCGGTACACGACACCCTCTAACACACTCACCACCGCACATGTAACACCTGTAATTTCACCTTCCTCCTCCTTCATTACTTTCTCCCACCTCACCAGCTCTCACCTGCTCTCTCTTCACCTCTCCTTCACCCTCCCTCCGTCTTTCGTCACCTCCCTTCTCCCTCTTTTCACCTCCCTTCTCCCTCTTCACCTCCCTCCTTCCCGTACCTTCCTCCTCCATCTCCCTCCTCCCATATCTCCCCATATACCCCCAAAATTTCCCCAGATACACAAAAAATTCCCCATATACCCCAAAAATTTCCCCAGATACCCCCAAATTCTCCCCATATATCAGAAATATCGACATCTTGCCAAATATCACTCTTGAATAATATTTCCCCTTTATCTTCCTCGTTTTTCCTTCTAAATCATCGCCAGTTTGTCTTCCTCTGTTATTTCATTCTCTCCTTCTTCCATTTTTATTCCTTTTGTTGCTTGTGTTGTAACGCTTTGTCCTTTTCCTTCTTTTCTTCTTCTCCCTCTCCTTTCTTCTCCATCTCCCCCTCTTTCTATTTTCCTCCTCTTCGTCCTCCTTATCTTTTCCTTCTCCTCTTTGTACTCCTCCTTCTTCCTTCTCTTTCTACTCCTACTCCTCTTCTTCTTTCTTACAATCTTCTTCATTTATTATGTTTTCAGTTTTATCAATTCTCGCTATTCCCTTCCATCCATTCCTCATTTGTCCTCACCTTAAACACAGACCTATTAACTAGATAGGTATATACACTTCCCCCTTCCCCTCCCGTCCCCCCCCCTCTTCCCCTCCCGTCCCCCTCTCTCCCCTCCCGCCGCCCTCCCTCCTCCCCCCGTTCCCCTCTCTCCCCTCGCCACCCTCTCCCCCATTCTCATTCTCTTCCTTCCCCTCTAAGTGTAAATTTCTATGTCTACATGACCAATCAGCCAGCCAGCCATTATCCACCCCTCTACAGCCTCTGTGATAACGGCATTAACCAACCAAGGAGACATTAAATGGCCCTGTCTTAACTTAATCTCTTCCTTAGGCTATTTCCTCATCTAGCCACAGATTATAACACACTCTCTCTCTCTCTCTCTCTCTCTCTCTCTCTCTCTCTCTCTCTCTCTCTCTCTCTTACCATCTGACATTAAAAAAATAAGCCTTCGCCATTTCTGACATCTTATTGCTCCACTGTGTGTGAGTTTGATCGTGTTTAAATAGCCAATAACCTAACCAAATCTAACCTAACCTAACCTAACCTAACCTAACATAGTCAATTTCTGTAACCTCTCTCGTAAAATTTCCGTGTATATAATCGCTATAACAAGTACCTATGAGAAACTTGGATCTTATAGAGGCAAAGTGATTATAGTACAGTACAATATACACTAAACATTCTGTTACACAAGGATGCAATGTGACCGATTGACCGGCACTGCACAAGACTGTCATCACTCCCTCAGTTGTAAAGTTAGGTGCTCATTCACAGCTGGGTGGAGTGGTACGCTATGAACGAACCAGTGACCACTTAGGACGGGAGTAGAGCGTTGTGTCCACTCGGCCACCGTCTACCAATCTTTTCGCGTAATAATACATAGGATTTTCCACCTACCATTAACTTGTAAAGAAAATATTGTAAAACGTCTATGTAACTCACTTGATGTATGTATGTATGTATGTATGTATGTATGTATGTTCGTCTACCTGTACTTAAAAGGTTCCTGTAATATTTGCCTATCTACTTAAGTATACTGTAATAACTGCCTAACTATATCTAAACATGCTGTAATATCCATCCAATTCTCAACCAATTACAAAACTCTAATTACAAAGCTACTACACATTCTCACCCCTCCCGTCACCACACCCCCACACCAATTACCATCCCATTAACACAATTTGCCCATTCCACACTTTCCTTCTCTCGTAATCCAGACAATTCTCCCCAATTACCACAACTATAAATCGGCGACACAAATTAGATTCAACACCAAACCCCAATTGTGTTTCCTGGACTAATTCCTTCCACTTATCTGCCGGTTTTGACGCTGTTATTCCCATTTTCCCATTCCTGTAATTCCTGTTAGACTTATTTAGAGCAATTTTATCCTGTGTAATTAAGGTAGGAAATTAAGCAGGACTTTACCTAGATATTGTGTTCGGCTTCTCTTAATTAAGGTGAGAGGCGAACGTTTTCCAAAAGCCTGTGTTCGGTTTCTGTTAATTAAGGTGATAGGAGGAAATTCAAGCTTGACAGGTGAAAATTCAAGCTTGACAGGAGAAAATTCAAGCTTGACAGGAGAAAATTCAAGCTTGGTGGGAGAAAATTCAAGCTTGGCAAACAAAATCAACTCCCCCAAAATAACCCCACAAAGTTAATCCCCCCCCATCCACCCACCCACCCCCACCCACACACACACACACACACACCCACACCCACACACACACACACACACACACACACACACACCATTTTTTTGGAGAAAGAAATTGTAAGATAACAGAAAACTCTCACTTGGGGAGGACACACTATAATAAGTCACCCGTTATGATGTTGGTTAATTAATATTTTCACATTTTTGGTGAGGAAGAGAGAGAGAGAGAGAGAGAGAGAGAGAGAGAGAGAGAGAGAGAGAGTTTACCGTGGAAGTAATTAGTGGGGGGGGGGGGGTGTGGGGGGGGTAGTTGGTGTGGATACTGTAGGGAGGGCGGACAGTGTGTGTGTGTGTGTGTGAGTATTAGATGGATAGTGTGGGTAGTAGGGTGGATAAATAGAGACAGGAAGGGTATAAGTGTGAGGAAAATGATTCTTCACCTCACCCTCATCCTCCCCCCGTCACCCTCATCCCCCCTATCCTCACTCCTCCCACTTATCCTCACCCCTCCCCTCCCCCTCACCCCTACCCCTCCCCTCACCCTCCCCTCACCCCTCCCCCTCACCCCTTCCCCCTCACCCCTCCCCTCACCCCCTCCCCTCACCCTCCCCCTCCCCTCACCCCTCACCCTTCCCCCTCTCCTCACCCTCCCCCCTCTCCTCACCCTCCCCCTCCCCTCACCCTCCCCCCTCCCCTCACCCTCACCCCTCCCTTCTCACCCCTCCCCTCACCCCTCACCCTCCCCCTCCCCTCACCCCTCACCCCTCCCCCTCCCCTCACCCCTCACCCTTCCCCCTCCCCTCACCCCTCACCCCTCCCCCTCTCCTCACCCTCCCCCCTCTCCTCACCCTCCCCCCTCTCCTCACCCCTCCCCCTCTCCTCACCCTCCCCCTCCCCCTCTCCTCACCCTCCCCCCTCCCCTCACAGGAGAGTCGTCGAAGTCCGAACGTTTCTTGGTTCTGGCTTTAGTTTTCCAGAAGAACAGGAAGCGGCGAGACATTGTTATTGCGTGCTTATCCGCTCCTTCCCGTACACCTAGCCTCTGTAGAGGTGCACACGTACGGGTACAGTAGCGATGCACGTGGTAGTTTGGTTCACACGTGTACACACACACACACACACACACGCACGCGCGCGCGCGCGCACACGAGTTACAAATTCACACACATTTGGTTCATCGTTTGTGTGATCGGTTCGCGTTTCACATTTATTTTAGTTCAATATCGGGGTTATAGAAATTATCAGTTCAGTATCGGGACACAGATTACAACGGTGCCCTAATCGGATCACATATAATCGGAGCAACATATATAGTGTATTCGGATTATCGGTGTACAAATTAACAGTGGATTTATATTTCGTTGGAACACAATTGTACAATGGAACACATGTATCAATTATATTGGAACACAAATATACAGATGAACATTGGAACACGTATAATTGCATCAAATATCAATGGAACAATAGAAAAAATGCAATATATATATATATATATATATATATATATATATATATATATATATATATATATATATATATATATATACAGACAGACCGAAAGCCATTGGTATAGTCGTATAACCGGATTACACATATCATCATCATCATCATTACCACATGTAGCCGAATCACATATTTTATTTGGTACGCAGTGGATTACATATCACAATCAACACTACATAACGTACACACACGCATACGTATTTACTAGTTCACATTCCATTGGATTCCACTGGTGTAATTTTATATCCGAGTTCCATTCCACACGTAATCATATATCCAGGTTTCATTCCAGTGGTACACAACTGTATCCAGGTCTCATTCTAATGGTACACAATTATATCCAGATTTCATTCCAATGGTACGCAATTATATCCAGGTCTCATTCCAATGGTACACAATTATATCCAAGTCTCATTCCATTGGTGCACAACTATATCCAGGTCTCATTCCAATGGTACACAGTTATATCCAGGTCACATTCCAATGGTACATAATTATATCCAAGTCTCATTCCAATGGTACACAGTTATATCCAGGTCTCAATCCAATGGTACACAATTATATCTATATTTCATTCCAATGGTACACAACTATATCCAGGTATCATTCTAATGGTAAACAACTCTATCTAGATCTCATTCCAATGGTACACAATTATATCTAGATTTCATTCCAATGGTACACAACTATATCCAGGTCACATTCCATTGTTTCCATTGGAGTTAGTGGTGCCAGTGGTTCACAATCTACTCCCACTTATCTCTATTGAGTCGAATAATACGCAGTAAAACAGCGAACCTTCTTAATAATTAAATTCCCAAACTATTGCCTTTGTGTACACCTCTCAACACACACACACACACACACATCAACCTTCCTACACGCACATACATCAGCCCTCCCACACACACACATACATGTACACACACATCAACCCTCATATACACACACAGACATGTACGTACACACACAAACACATACCTGCCCCTGTAGTATTTGTTTTCTAAGATGGTAAAGGTGAGGGAAGTGAGGACACACACACACACACACACACACACACACACACACATTCTTCTTCAGTGACTATATATAAACATTTCAGTATTAACTATAAACATGACAAGAGGACGGGATGTTTATACCTGTACCTCACCTGGTGAATGTTGACCTAGGGTAATTAGCACCTGTGTGGTGATAGTGTGGTGATGGTACTACTACCACCACCACTACTAGGCAGACCTGACCTACTTTCCACAACAGGTTCAGGTAAACAATCAGTGGCTCCAGGTGAGTTTGTTTACATCTGGGTTATTAACTCTTCCCTGTGTCTGGTCAGGCAACAGGTGGGAATCAGTGTTACAACTACCACAATACCTACCACAATACCTACCACAACCCACCACAAGTCTCTAATCAAGAACTCTCACATTTAACAAGTTCATTAGGCCTCATTTATTGCCCACACACTCACCTTGGCAAAGTGACCATAGAAAATTCTTATGATTGAGATGGCGTTAATGGCGCGTGTTTGTGTGGTAGTAATGTGAATTGATTGGTTGGGGTTTAGTCAGGTTTTTATTAGGATGATGATAATGATTTAATAATAATAACTAGCAGAAACGCACTCATTGGCTAGGCCACGGTAAGACGCTCGCCATATTGTCTCACTGTTCAGTCACCAAAACGTCTTCTTCCATCAATAGTTCATTAACGGTGTATGTAAGTTCCACCATGTTTTTCACTACAACGGTACAGCAGAGTATATTTTTTTAGCATTAAACTGTTATTATATTGTCTAATCATCACTACATATAACACCATCCATCATCACTACATATAACACCATCCATCATCATTACATATAACACCATCACTACAACCACCACCACTACCACAGCTACCACCATCACTGCAACAACTACCACCACCACTACAACAACTGCCACCACCACTGCAACAACTACCAGCACCACTGCAACAACTACCACCACCACTACAACAACTGCCACCACCACTGCAACAACTACCACCACCACTACAACAACTACCACCACCACTACAACAACTGCCACCACCACTGCAACAACTACCAGCACCACTGCAACAACTACTACCACCACTACAACAACTACCACCACCACTACAACAACTGCCACCACCACTGCAACAACTGCCACCACCACTGCAACAACTACCACCACCACTACAACAACTGCCACCACCACTGCAACAACTACCACCACCACTACAACAACTGCCACCACCACTGCAACAACTACCACCACCACTACAACAACTACCAGCACCACTGAAACAACTACCACCACCACTACAACAACTACCAGCACCACTGCAACAACTACCACCACCACTGCAACAACTACCACCACCACTACAACAACTGCCACCACCACTGCAACAACTACCACCACCACTGCAACAACTACCACCACCACTACAACAACTGCCACCACCACTGCAACAACTACCAGCACCACTGCAACAACTGCCACCACCACTACAACAACTGCCACCACCACTACAACAACTACCACCACCACTGCAACAACTACCACTACCACTACAACAACTGCCACCACCACTGCAACAACTACCACCACCACTACAACAACTACCACCACCACTACAACAACTGCCACCACCACTGCAACAACTACCACCACCACTACAACAACTGCCACCACCACTACAACAACTGCCACCACCACTACAACAACTACCACCACCACTACAACAACTACCACCACCACTACAACAACTGCCACCACCACTACAACAACTACCACCACCACTACAACAACTACCACCACCACTACAACAACTGCCACCACCACTGCAACAACTACCACCACCACTGCAACAACTACCACCACCACTACAACAACTGCCACCACCACTGCAACAACTACCACCACCACTACAACAACTACCACCACCACTACAACAACTGCCACCACCACTACAACAACTACCACCACCACTACAACAACTACCACCACCACTACAACAACTGCCACCACCACTGCAACAACTACCACCACCACTGCAACAACTACCACCACCACTACAACAACTGCCACCACCACTGCAACAACTACCACCACCACTACAACAACTACCACCACCACTACAACAACTGCCACCACCACTGCAACAACTACCAGCACCACTGCAACAACTACTACCACCACTACAACAACTACCACCACCACTACAACAACTGCCACCACCACTGCAACAACTGCCACCACCACTGCAACAACTACCACCACCACTACAACAACTGCCACCACCACTGCAACAACTACCACCACCACTACAACAACTGCCACCACCACTGCAACAACTACCACCACCACTACAACAACTACCACCACCACTACAACAACTACCACCACCACTACAACAACTACCACCACCACTGCAACAACTACCACCACCACTACAACAACTGCCACCACCACTACAACAACTACCACCACCACTGCAACAACTACCACCACCACTACAACAACTGCCACCACCACTGCAACAACTACCACCACCACTGCAACAACTACCACCACCACTACAACAACTACCACCACCACTACAACAACTACCACCACCACTACAACAACTACCACCACCACTACAACAACTACCACCACCACTACAACAACTACCACCACCACTACAACAACTCCACCACCACTGCAACAACTACCACCACCACTGCAACAACTACCACCACCACTACAACAACTACCACCACCACTACAACAACTACCACCACCACTACAACAACTACCACCACCACTACAACAACTACCACCACCACTACAACAACTGCCACCACCACTACAACAACTACCACCACCACTACAACAACTACCACCACCACTACAATAACTACCAGCACCACTACGTTGATTTTGTAGTTTGACCCCTTGTGAAGCCTCTAGATCTCTAGACCTCTGGCCGCCACGTACCTTGTCTTCCAAATCCCCTTTAGCTTACGAGTAATTTATTTAGATTTTTATTTTTATTTTTGTTTTTAATTTTAGTTGTTTTCTCGTTTGTTGTTTTTATGATTATTGTGGTAATTTTTTTATTATCGTTGTTTTTTTTGCTGTTGTTGTTATGACTGTTATTGACGAGTATTTATTTTTAATGGTGGTGTTGTTTTTGTTATCGATTTTTGGTGCTGTTAGAGGAAGGAAAGATGGAGCGAGAGAGAGAGAAAAAAGAGGGAGAGAGAGAGAGTGTGTAAGGAAAGGAGAACTGTTGGTAGGAGTGGAAGGAACAGACAGACGGACGGACACAGACAGACAGACATTAAACAGACAGACAAACAGACGAGCGGAGACACAGACAGACAGACAGGGAGAGACAGACAATCTTGGCTAATAAAGAAGGAATCGCCGTAAATAAGAAGGTCCGGCGCTCTTCTCAGGCTCGACCGCTGCCACCCAAACTGAAACAGACTCACCACGTAATAGAGCGAATGAGGTTGTCAGGAGGAGGGTGTCAGAAGGAGAGAAGGGTGTCAGGAGGAGAGAAGGGTGTCAGTAGGAGGGTGTCAGGAGGAGAGAAGAGTGTCAGGAGGAGAGTGTTAGGAGGAGAGGAGAGTGTTAGGAGGAGAGGAGAGTGTTAGGAGGAGAGGAGAGTGTCAGGAGGAGAGAAGGGTGTCAGGAGGAGAAGAGGGTGTCAGAAGGAGAGAAGGGTGTCAGGAGGAGAGTGTCAGGAGGAGAGGAGGGTGTCAGGAGGACAGAAGGGTGTCAGGAGGAGAGTGTTAGGAGGAGAGGAGGGTGTCAGGAGGAGAGGAGGGTGTCAGGAGGAGAGGAGGGTGTCAGGAGGAGAGGAGGGTGTCAGGAGGAGAGTGTTAGGAGGAGAGGAGAGTGTCAGGAGGAGAGGAGGGTGTCAGGAGGAGAGTGTTAGGAGGAGAGGAGAGTGTCAGGAGGAGAGGAGGGTGTCAGGAGGAGAGAAGGGTGTCAGGAGGAGAGTGTCAGGAGGAGAGGAGAGTGTCAGGAGGAGAGGAGGGTGTCAGGAGGAGAGAAGGGTGTCAGGAGGAGAGTGTCAGGAGGAGAGAAGGGTGTCAGGAGGAGAGTGTCAGGAGAGGAGGGTGTCAGGAGGAGAGAAGGGTGTCAGGAGGAGAGTGTCAGGAGGAGAGTGTCAGGAGGAGAGGAGGGTGTCAGGAGGAGAGTGTCAGGAGGAGAGGAGAGTGTCAGGAGGAGAGGAGAGTGTCAGGAGGAGAGAAGGGTGTCAGGAGGAGAGTGTCAGGAGAGAAGGGTGTCAGGAGGAGAGTGTCAGGAGGAGAGGAGGGTGTCAGGAGGAGAGTGTCAGGAGGAGAGGGGAGTGTCAGGAGGAGAGAAGGGTGTCAGGAGAGAAGGGTGTCAGGAGGAGAGTGTCAGGAGGAGAGGAGGGTGTCAGGAGGAGAGGAGGGTGTCAGGAGGAGAGAAGGGTGTCAGGAGGAGAGTCTCAGGAGAGAAGGGTGTCAGGAGGAGAGGAGGGTGTCAGGAGGAGAGGAGAGTGTCAGGAGGAGAGTGTCAGGAGGAGAGGAGGATGTCAGGAGGAGAGGAGGGTGTCAGGAGGAGAGTGTCAGGAGAGAAGGGTGTCAGGAGAGGAGGGTGTCAGGAGGAGAGGAGGGTGTCAGGAGGAGAGGAGAGTGTCAGGAGGAGAGAAGGGTGTCAGGAGGAGAGTGTCAGGAGGAGAGGAGGGTGTCAGGAGGAGAGGAGAGTGTCAGGAGGAGAGAAGGGTGTCAGGAGGAGAGTGTCAGGAGGAGAGAGGGTGTCAGGAGGAGAGAAGGGTGTCAGGAGGAGAGTGTCAGGAGAGGAGGGTATCAGGAGGAGAGAAGGGTGTCAGGAGGAGAGGAGGGTGTCAGGAGGAGAGTGTCAGGAGGAGAGTGTCAGGAGGAGAGGAGGGTGTCAGGAGGAGAGAAGGGTGTCAGGAGGAGTGTCAGGAGGAGAGAAGGGTGTCAGGAGGAGAGAGGGTGTCAGGAGGAGAGGAGGGTGTCAGGAGGAGAGGAGGGTGTCAGGAGGAGAGGAGGGTGTCAGGAGGAGAGTGTCAGGAGGAGAGTGTCAGGAGGAGAGGAGAGTGTCAGGAGGAGAGAAGGGTGTCAGGAGGAGAGAAGGGTGTCAGGAGGAGAGTGTCAGGAGGAGAGGAGGGTGTCAGGAGGAGAGGAGGGTGTCAGGAGGAGAGGAGGGTGTCAGGAGGAGAGGAGAGTGTCAGGAGGAGAGAAGGGTGTCAGGAGGAGAGTGTCAGGAGAGAAGGGTGTCAGGAGGAGAGTGTCAGGAGGAGAGGAGGGTGTCAGGAGGAGAGGAGGGTGTCAGGAGGAGAGAAGGGTGTCAGGAGGAGAGTGTCAGGGGGGACTAGGGGGAGTGTCAGGGGAGAGAGGAGGTTGTTGGGGGGAGGAAGGAAGTATCAGGAGAGTGGCACTGTCAGGGAAGAAGAGAGGGTAGTGTCAGGAAGAGAGGAGACGAGTGTGTCAGGAGGTGTTTCAGGGGTATGAAGAAGGGAAGTGTTGGGGAGGGGGAGTGTCAAGGTGGGTGTTAGGGGAGGGGGAGTGTCTGGGGGGGGAGGTGTCAAGGGGGCGCTGGGAGAGATTGATTTTGATTTTTTGATTTTGCCGCTTGCAGCGGCTACTTTATTGTGCACCCCACACTCATCCTGTGAGCGGTAGCGCAAAAGGATTACAGAGTAGGGTTTACAAAGGGTCATAATAATTAACCCCCGTTGTCAGGATATTATGGCACTGAAAGTTACACAGTATTTCATTTACATTATTTGTTTAGTTCTATACATAAAGGGTAACTTATTCACAAATGCGTGAGAACAGGCGTGTGAGGCAGTATGTCTGGCCTCACACTTTGTTATTCACATTTACGTGGGAGGTATTCAAGCACATTGCGTATTTGGTTCTGTACATGAGAACTGACATAGATACTAAGTGCAAAAAAGTGGATACAATCTTAATATGTCGGCTATCTTGCCATTAGAGATGAAGTGTTGTGCCATTTCACACACAGTGTGCTTGGACCTGTCCCTAAAAGGTTCTATCTTCACACAGTCGAGGACGTAGTGTTCAAGTGTGTGGCCATATGTATGGCCACACACTTTACATTTAGTTTTGTTTACATCTGCTTGAGGAACATACTGCCAAAGGTACTTATATCCTAACCTTAATCTAGCTGTTACAACATCTTGTAATCTAGTGATCTTGTTACTTGCTCCATAAACGTGTTTCACTTGATACATCTCATCATGGTAAACTATGGATTGACTAGTGCCTGTTTGCACTTGTCTACTTGCGTCAAACTCATCAATAAGTTCTTTCCTAATTACAGTTTTAAGGGTTCTTTTTGACAGACCCAAATTGTATTCAACGGTGTCTTTGTTAGACGCGAGTTTGGCGAGGGCATCAACTCTGTCATGTTTTATGAGGCCTATGTGAGAGGGGATCCACAACAGTTTGACCCTGACACCCCGGTCAACAAGGCACGCATATTTGTGTCTGGCTTCAGAGACAAGAGCGTGACAACCTGAGTCGAGGGTACCAAGGGCAAGTAGTGAGGATAGAGAGTCAGTGATGATGAGACTGTCAGTAAAAGTGGTTTCAATGAATTTAATAGCTGTGAGTATGGCAACTAATTCAGTTTGTAGAGTGGATGCCCAGTTGTTAATTCTAACTCCTTTCTCAATTATATTACCGTCAGGTTGAGTCACAACAATAGCACTTCCAGCCCTCCCACAGGCGGTGTTTAGAGACCCATCAGTGTAGATGGTCTGTGTGATATTATCATCAGTCTGTAGAGTGTGTATGTGTTCAAGAGCTCTCAATTTGGCAGTGTGTTGGAGATAAATGCTTTGTATAATTAATTTTTTAGGCGGATACGTCGGTATTGTGATATCGAAGGGAACTGTCCGCCAGGGTGGCAGGAAGCGCTGTTGTGTCTCAACTTTGTACAGGTGGTCTAGTCCAAATATCTTCATATGTGTAGCTGTAGTTTGGATCCATTTAGACTCAGTAGTCCCATGGTTCATACATTCTAGCAATTTTAAGGAAACAATGTTATCAGGATCACCACGCAGAAGCCTCAGGGCTATCATGAGGTTGACTTCAATTATTCTATCTTTAACACTGGGTATACCTAGTTCTTTCCTCATATTAAGTACTTTAGTGCTCATGGGACATCCTAGGATAATTCTGAGGGCTTTATTTTGCATTTTCTCGAGCTTGTCAACGCCTTTCCCGTCACGAATGACCAGGGCTGGTGCGTGGTAATCTATCAGAGATCTTATATAGCCTAGGTACATTGTTTTAACAATTCTAATATTAGCACCATAGTGCGGGCTGTACCCCGCTACACTTCTAAGAGGTCTCAGTCTGGGAGAGAGGGAGTGTCTGGGGGGAGTGTCAAGGGGGGGCGGGTGAACCTTGTCGTCAGAGATAAACAGGAGTCGACCAGCTGTTGTGTGTGACAGTCATACCTAAACAAGACTCATTGACGGGCTGCTGTGAGACACTGAACCCCGGTAGGAGTGTAGGCACATGTGGTGGACGTGTAAATACAGGCAAGTGTAAAATGTTTATAGTGTAAATGGAAGAATAAACATTTTACCAGGAAATACCAGTAAAGTAGGAACATGATAAACAATGTAAATATTAGTGTAAATGTAGACCTAATAAAAATCCTACTAATATACTGAATATAATAAGAAATTTATACAAATACGTAAAACAGAGCAATACAATAACTTTTAATTCCTCAAAGTGGGTGTTTATGTGACGTCACGGGAGGGTATAGCAAACATCAACAAACAGATCCACAAGTATTACCAAGACAGTTATGTGAAATTTAATGACTATATTACAACTGAAAATATTAACTTAAATTATTATGAGAAAATTAAGATAACTTTAAAAAAACAAAATTTTAACAAAAAAGCAATATGTTCACTTTATACTATACAATATATCTGATACGAAAGTTGAAGAGTAACTGAGGCGCTGTGGTCAGTTGTCCCCCCCAAGGACTCTCTTAAACTCGAGGTGGTTGCCAGAGGCTGACTTGTACAAAACTTCCATCACGTGAAAGAGTTTATGACTTGGTTAAAATGATTTATAAAACATTATCTAAATGGTTGTTATAAAGGCAATTTTATGAACCGATCTTGATATTATCGATTATTTATTTATATTTACGATAACATGGTAGTGATTGTAGAGTCATTTAGCTTACTCTCTCCCTCCTGTGACGTCATCAACTACCTCGTTAAATGTTAAACGCTTGTTGCAGGAGTTTTTAGTTTATAATCATATATTCTAAAATTGGTTGCTGTTTTAGGTAATTATGTGGCAATGCTCTAAATAATATGAGTCTTGATACTTACTGTAAGGTGGTCACCTGTCGAGTTGTACGTTATTAAGTATTAGCTGACACACCTGTTGTTGTTATTGAGGAGAAAGGTAAAGGTATCAGTACACCAATAACATGAGAGAGAGAGAGAGAGAGAGAGAGAGAGAGAGAGAGAGGAATGTGAATTAGAAGTGTACAGTACAGAAAGTAAAATACGATAATGAATGATTAAAGAAAAAGGTTATTTAAAAGCAAAATAGGACCATAAACCCTCCCTCCCTCCCTCCCCCACACCCCCTCCCTCTACCGGGTGATGATGCTAACATAGATAAGGATGATATAAGAGAAACACTTGACAAATGTGGAATAAAGAATCGGGCATCACTGATAAGAGCCAAGAATCAGGACCGATCTGGCGCCGAACAGGTTTTAAGATATCAGATGAAAAGAATAAGTATTGGCCCCTGACTCAAGAACTAATTATTCATCTTCACAGCAGAGACCAATTTTGATAATGGTCACATGAAGACGGTGATTTAGGGCATTGGAATGACCATGGTCTCGGATGATATATGCCTGGTCGTTTTAGGTATTAATGCAGTGATCACACTGGGGTGATATTGCCAGGATCGTGGGCTGGTCATTATATCTCTCTCCCTTCCTCTCTCCACCCCCCCTCCCCCCTCACATACCCTCCTCTCCCCCCCTCCCTCCCTCCCTCCCTCCTCCACCGCTTAAGATGATCGCCATTGTGTTCTCAGAGACAAGACGCGCCAACCAGGTCCTGATATTGACACGATCAATTATATACCTGAGTTCAATCCCCTCAGGTAGAAAAAAAAATTATCTTGAGAATTTCCTCTTCTAACTCTTTCACTTCTTTTAAATTTTCCTTCTTTTCCTCCCCTCTTCCTCATTTGTTTTTCCTCTTTTCTCTTTTCCATCTTTATTTTTATTTATCATCTTCCCTCTCACTCTTTTCTTTTTATATTCCTTATTCTCCTCCTCCTCCTCTTTGTTCTTCTTTCTATTAGTTCTTCTCCCTTTTCTTTCTATTTTCCTCCTCTTGCTCTTCTATATTCTCTTCCTCATTCTCCTCTTCTTCTCCTCCTCCTCCTCCTCCTCTTCTTCTCCTCCTCCTCCTCCTCTTCTTCTCCTCCTCTTCTTCTTCTCCTCCTCTTCTTCTTCTCCTCCTCCTCCTCTTCTCCTTCTCCTCTTCTTCTTCTGCTCCTCTTCTTCTCCTCCTCTTTTCCTCCTCCTCCATTCTACTTCTTCCTACCTGCCTCCTTTCCACCACCACCACCACCACCACGCAGGGGGACGTTATCACGGAAAACGCCCAATTTCATTTCGTGACTCCTCCTGTAATCAAGTGACAGTCGTGGCTGGAGTAGGACTCGAGGCCTCGCCCACTAACTCACTCTCGAACAACAATTTCCAGCAAACGAGTGAGCGGGCCGCAGAATTGATAGTGTTTCGTAATAACGACTCATTATCCCTCTATAAATAAGACCGATTATCCCTTGCGGCCAAAACCCATGATTGCTTAGTGCGTGCAAGACCCCCCCCCCCCCTCCCGCTATCCCGAGTCTGCTTGCTGACGCTCACTCACTCACTCATTCATTTACTCACACACACACACACACACACACACACACACACACGGTATAAAAATAATGTTTAGGAAGAATAAATTTTCTTGATGGATTAAACACCAGAAATTAAAGAGGATTAAATTCGGAAGGATTAAGAACCCAAGGATTTTTTTATATAATTATGGCGATAAATCCAAACAGAAATCCAAGGGAGATTTATATATGTATTCCAAGTGAGATAAAATGGTTAAACGGGGATTACTCATATTAAAAGGGGATTTGTTTCTTTTTATAAACACTTTAATGGGAATACGCCAATTAGTAAATCCTATTTTAACCCCTCTGGTGGATTTAGGATTTAATTATTTATTTGTTTATTATATTTGGTCTTCCACTTTTATTTGGGTACTGTGATATACATGACTAGTGCGGATAGTAAATATTTGATTTTAATTAAAGTTCTAGACATTGTATAAATTAGTAATGAAGATGTTATTTTTATTTTCCTAGGGTAGTTTACAGGTACAATAATTTATAATGTGGGTCTTATATACAGAACTTGAATATATTTAGAACGAAATTTTATATTATGTTTTCGTAGCGTTTGGTAAATATCCTGTGTGTGTTAGGATTTAGATGAATTTTATTTCTTTAATTATTATAGTATGGACAGTGTGATTAAGTGAGGCGTTGATTAAGTTCACTCGGGCAAAACATCTTGGTTAATGAAGCTTCAGTGTGTGTGTGTGTGTGTGTAATATTTCCGCGTCGTGAGGAGTTGTTTATGTCTCAGCGTGAAGTGGGTCTAGCAGCCGTCAACCTCAGACATGATTCTTACTCAACCAGTCTCAAAGATTTACCTCAAGTGAAAATATATACTAAGGCAGGTAACTACTTCATTTAAGGTACAAGTTAATTACGGATTCTCAAAGGTTACTGCGGTAGATGTATCCCGTTAATTTAAAAATGTTAGAGAGAAAAGTTTACAATATTTTTTTCTTTAAGTTACGACACAAAGTTGATTCTCAAGGGTTCGTACATTTGGTGTTTCCCTTAGGTGAAGGAGTACACCTAATTGGTTGTCTTAAGGCGTGACACAGAGTTGGCAGTCAATAGTGATGTTGACAATGTTCTGACACTTCAAAGTCACTCCATGTGTTTCCTCGCCACCAATTGAAGGGATAAAATAAACGCACACGAGTCTGAGGATCTGGACGAAGAGCCGAGCAAAAAAAAAACATAATTTACGCCCAGTTAAATCTCCGTGTTTAGCACACTGCTCGCCACAACTCATACCAGACAATTCATGGTCATTGTGTGTGAGAGAGGAGATGGCCGCCCCCAGATAAGGCTCGCAGCCAATTTCAGCCGTGGTAGATGCACTGCTCTTGCCGTGTCACCTCACAGTTCCTCGGTTTCTCGACTTTAATTACCACCTTGTAGGGCAATGTTATGAAGGCGGAGGCGTCCTGGGGTCCTGCACACCACTCACACGTCATTAACATCCTTGAGACACCCACCTACGTGATCACATCTCCTGGGGGACGGCTGGAGGGTTGCCACTGTGGACAGTTGAGACAAATACAGTATGAGTGCAGGTGAAGGCATAAAGTACACGGGCAGTTCCTCATGTGGTGATAATATCATAACCCGAATATAAATAGATCCGATACAGTATATACAGTTAAAGATAGTAATGTACCGATGTTTTTCTTTCTGTTGGACTCTTAAACATCACTGGAGGTGTTGGCTGTGTGCTGCCAGTAAAACTTTCCCTAACCTGGAATTCCAAGATTCTCGTGAGGTATCTGAGCGGCTACAGCGAGATGAAGGGAAGGGCGGAGCAGTGGTTGTAGGTAAAAGGGGTGAAGGTGGAAGCGAACGCGAGAACGAACTGCTCCCAAGGTAACACAGATCTGGCTATAACATATCCTAATTGGCGAGGGAACGACACACTGTTGACCGCTGCGGAATGAGTTATGTCTCTCCCACACGTCCGAGACTTGTGGCCCTATGCCCGGGAGTCTGTGGTCCCTTAGATGAATTTTTCTCTCCATTGGAAACATAAGAATACATCTAAATCGTTCACTTAATCACTGAGCTGGTGGGCAAGATGGCGTCGGCTTGTTTTTGAGACTCTACTCTACGTAAATGAGTTGTCTTAAGTTTGGTGAGATATTAATGAAGGAATTGTTAAGAGTACGGTCCTTGGCCACCTCGCTTCTGGCTGCACCCGAGGCTCACATTTAGATGCCAGGAACAGTGATATCATAGACTGAGGAAAGGGGAGAATAAAGTTAGAGAATTTGAATAAAAAAAAGATATGAGTTTCAGATGGTGGTGATAGAGGGAAGCAATTTGTGAAAAGGAGACACGCCCATTGACCAGGTTGAGTCCAATTGTTGCCTCAATAAAGGTCAGGGGCCACACTCTTAAAGATCACAAAGTTTGTCTTCTGTTCACCCTAAGGACCGACAGCTACTATAGTCACAGTGTTGTTTTGACGCCTTTTTCTAGTGCAACCATAAGATGCGTTTATATTATCTTTGATAGGAAATTTCAGCGTACGAACCTTTTAGAAGAATCCGGACCCAAAGACCAATTGGGTAACTGGCCGGACCCAGCTAACAAGTGGTGCTTGTTTGTAGTTTAGTTGCCGGAGACGCCGCCGGCGACATGGAGGAAATAAACACAGAGAAAGAAGAAAAATACAGCCAAGTGGTGACTGTAGAATACGGTGATTTGTGGGGCAATATTATACGACCTTAACACTGATGATGGCTGATAGTAGGAGGGTGCAGTGTGTCGCCCCCGGGGCAGGTAACACCCATTACTGGAGTATTACCTGCTTATTGAGGCTATATAGCTTATTGGATCTACACACGCACACACACTACTTTATATATATATATATATATATATATATATATATATATATATATATATATATATATATATATATATATATATATATATATAATGTGTGTGTGTGTGTGATAATAAGTAAGAGCAAGTATTGGGCCGAGGTACAGGGTGGTCGTCAGCTGTACACATACCCGGGCCATAACTCCACTCCCCACCCATAACTTTCCCTGGCGCCGGAAGATGTGCCAAGAGATGCCTGATTATCAAGAAATCAACCTCTAGCATATTTTGTAAACACATCAACGGGTTTAAATTAGATGAATGGTGACATTATAAAGCAAAAGCCATTAAAGCGGGTGATTTCTTGTATGACATTGTCTACAAGCCATTAACTGTTTTCCCGCCATAAGTGTTTAGAGGCAAGTCTAAAGTGGCTGGCCCGGCGCGTCCCTTATCTTGGCATTTCCTTTCATCCCACTATTAACTCGAGCAAAAACTGACAGGGCGAATTCAAAATTGCGCAAAATCTCTGAGTCCACATCCTGCAAATGACTTCCAAGCTTTAAAAAACGCTACACAAACAGACGAGGTGGCGCTCTGTTTTTGCACATTAAGCGAGGTGTTTGTTCACTGTTTAAATAAAGCATCAGTCAATGTCGCGGAGACCCTTTCCATTAATTCTGCAAATCTGGCGAGAAACTTTTGGCGTCCAGGCGGGAGTGTCCGGATGTGGCCAGCTAGCGCACGCCAAGGCTGTGTTGAGGCGATCAGCTGAGTCCTCTCAACTGAGGTGATGGTTGGTAATGGACTCCGGCCACCGTCACCAGGGAAAGAAGAAGGGAGGCGGCTTCTCCTCACAGCCACGGGCGGGCAGGGTGAGAGGCGGAGTGCAAATACAGTACACGAGCATACGCTATGTAAACACACCGCCTCGCTCACTCTCCCGCCAAATTATTAACCTTTTAAACCCATATTGGAGTGACTGGTGGTTTTTAGACTGTGGGTGAGGGCGGTGGGGAGGCTGCTGGTGATGATGACGCTTTGATCTTTTATAGATCTGTCTCATCAACACTATTGGTTTCTGCATATGTTGTGCCTCGCCCTGACTCTCACCAGGAACACGACTGAATACCTCAACACACTTGAGATAAATAAAAGAGTGTGCGAGTTAAAAATAATATAGATAAACAATTCTGGTGATTGTTTTATGTTATGCAAAACCTCCCAGCCCCTCCCCCCCCCCTTCTCTCTCTCTCTCTCTCAATATTAGGTTCACTCGGTAAACCTCACTACCTCCTCTAGGCTCTAACTGTACCTCTTCTCCCCTTACCCTGCCCTCCCTGTCGCTTCCCTTTAACTAAGCATCAAGACTTCTAAACTCCCCTCCCCTACTCCCTTCTTTGAGTTGCCCTACATATGTCCATCTTCCCCTCACTCTGCCCCCCACCCCACCACACCTTCCCTCACCCCCACCACACCTCCCCTCACCCCACCATACCTTGGTTCTAGGACAATTCATCATCGGTTAGGTTAGGTTAGGTTAGGTCAGGTCAGGTCAGGTCACCAGAATGTGGCAGGACCCGTTACCCGATAGCCAATGATGATCCCTGGATCCAGTACCCGGTAAGCCCAAAATCTCTCCTCATAATCCCGGTACTGTGAAATCAGTCTCAGAAATGAACCCCGGTAAAATAATATCACCTCCAGACCTAAACCCCGATAATTTGAAAGCAGATAGAGACAACCTTTTATAGGCATACAAGGAGACAACGTAACTAGCACTTCACAGCTGGGTGGACAGTGGGCGCCCTTGGAGAGAACCAGCATTATTTGTAACGGGGGGGGGGGGGGGGGGGTCAGCCTTAAACCCACAGTAAACCAAAACAATAAACCCAAATCCTATGATAGTCAGTCGACATAAACCCCGATATATTCGAAATCGACCATAACCCCGGTAAATTGAAGCTGGCCCATCAGACCAACCGTACTTCCCGGTAGGTTAGAATGAGTTGAAGGAGGGAGGGAGGGAGGGAAGGAAGGGGGGAGGGAAGGAAGGAGGGAGGGGAGATGGGTAATAGGACACCGTCGCCTGGAGTAATTACCCTGGCGATGGGTGTTATTAAGAAGGTCGTTAGCGGAGGTGAATTAGCCCAGGTGGTCGTAACTCCACCCATTAGACTCGTCCAGGCAAACTTGATTTTTTTTAATTAATGATATAATTATTTCCCCTCACTGGGAGATTATAACCCGGGTATGTGTGTGTGGGGGGGGGGGGGGGGGGTATTACCTCCTATAATTATCTCTACAACTGAAATAAAATAAGTATAAACAGACACTTCTCGCCAGGCAGTTTATTTTTTTTCGTCTTAAAGTCGTCTAGCTCTATGAATGCCAAACCTGATTATAAACTCACTCACACACCTGCCCATCTACTCACTCACTCACTCATTTCCCCAGTCACCTAATAAGTCACATACTGATATATTCACTATGAAAATTTTTACTCAATCATTCTGCTCTGCATCAGCCTAAGCCCAGCACCCCAGTTCATCTCATCACGTTGGGGTAGAAATTATCGCCTTTGATATAATGTACAATTAGGTTTTTTTTTAAGTTCATTGCATTGGTGAATCTGTACTTGTTAAAATATTCCAACTTGAATCATTGTAAAAGTTAATGTAGTGGATAATATTTGGTTAATTATGTTATAGGATATTAAAAAGATGTTTATTGTTGAGGTACTGGAGTTATTTCTTATATTTTGACTAATTAGGATATTCACAGGTGTGGGTGCTTGTAACTTTGGCTTCATTTATCAGTCACATGTGTAGGTGCTTGTAACTTTGGCTATTTTTAACAGTTACAGGTGAAGGTGTTTGTAACTCTGGGTAATTAGAATATTATAAGGTGAATTCTGGAGGTAGAAATTTTCATATGTGATGATAAACTTTGTAGTGGTTACTTTGTGTGTTGGGAGAGGAATATCTGCGCAAGAATGAAACAGTGAGAGCTAGAGAGTGAGAGAGACAGAGGGTGAGAGATAGATGCAGAGTGAGAGAGAATAGGGTACCTGACTCACTCACCTGTCCCATGGCACCTACCCACCCACCCACCCTATGGCAGTATGGCACTTACGTGTTCCCATTGCCACCACACCTTCCTGGCTCACACCATCTGTCCCTTCTTAACCACCTACCTGTCCCATGACCCCCCCCCCCACCCATCCCACCTATCCCATCTCACCCACCCATCTACCTGGCCCATGGCACCTGACCCATAACAACCTTCGTGAGAGGAGAGCCGAGGGTGCCAAAGGTAATCACCGCCACAAGCAGGGTCTGTTAATTAGTATTGCAGGTGTGGGTCATAAAAGGCCAGCCAGCAACCCCCATGCCATTATTAACCTAATAGGCCTTTTAACGGCTTAATACCTCATTTATTGAAGCTACGGGAGGTAAAGGGATTACTCTAATTTCTCTAATAGTCTTTTTTATGAGGCTAAATTATTATAACAGAGTTCATAGTGAAGGAGACGTGATGGGTCTATTTTTTATACACCTTTTTTTAGTGTTATTATTATTGTATTCTCTGTGTGGGATTTTTTTTTAATTTGCTTCGTGTTTTTAGTTTTGTTGTGATTTTTTCTAGTATTTATTTTCTTTTCTGTTTGTTTGCGTTGTTGAATTTTCTTCTTTCTTCATTCTTCTTTCTTTCGTTTATGACTGAAAGACTGATGAGAGATAGAAACCATAAGAAAGAAGCAGAGAGAGAGAGAGAGAGAGAGAGAGAGAGAGAGAGAGAGAGAGAGAGAGAAACGAACAAACCAGCGAAAGATCAAGCTGGGAGATTGAGACCTGAGATCACAAGGCGCGAAAGGGTGAAGGAAAGTTGTTTTGCTCAGAGAATTCACGAGATTTTAACGACACGTAGCAAGTTGAGAAAGATGGGGCGACGACAGTGTGAGGGGAGAGAGATAAGGAGGGGAGGGGACACATGGGGGAGGAGGGGAGAGGGGAGAGCAAGATAACAGCGATGAAGAAAAGATAAGATTAAAAAAAATAGTGTGTGTGTGTGTGTGTGTGTGTGTGTGTGTGTGTGTATTTGACCAGCCTAAGACCTCCAATTACGTAATCCACGAGTGTTTTAATCTCAGCCAATCATAACCCCAGATGAACCCTTTAAAGATTATAATCATTAGCTGTGGGAGTACAGTATCCGATTCAAACAACACTACTAGCCAATGATTGTGTCTTTAGTATTCATCCAGGGTTATGATTGGTGGAACACAAATTGGTATCACTGACATCCTCTATTAAAGATGGATGTTCAATTTCTTCCCAGCAATGACGTGTATCGCTGTCAGTTGATCTTGAGAGTTGATGACAAGTTTGAAGGTGAGTGACAGATACAGATGTTCAAACTCTGTTCTTATCATATTATTAGTGTGTGTGTGTGTCTATTTCAAGGTCTATTAAATGTGGAACAAATAATTTCTGATAGCGACTGAGGTGGATACTTAGTTTAAATCTCTCTCTCTCTCTCTTTTCACCATCTTTCTCTTCATTAAGTCTTGAAAGAGAGAGAAGCTAAGTGAAACAGCAGGAATTTATCTGATGGACTTAGTACGAAGCCTCACGACCCTACAATTATCTCTTTATAACAAGCAGCATTATTTTCAAGGCAAGATACCATCACCCTCTCGTAAGCACAGGCGGAAGCGAATACAGGTCACAGATTCTTGTTTACAACGCTGTAAGTTCGTGAGGCTTTGGATCCGGATTCAATGCAGCAGATTACTGTAAATTGGAGGAGTTTATTGTTTTCTTGTGTTTTATGATTAGGATGAATGCATGAAGTTACGATAGTCTCTCGGTGTAATTTTTTTTGACATTTTAGCTAATGATAATTATTTTTTTGTGTGAATTAGTTTAAGATTTGAAACATTAATTAAGGATATGTGTTTAGTTTAGTTTTTTTAAGAGTTTATAAAGGCAAGAAAATATATCGAGTTGTGGTCGAGTTTCTGTACGATTTCGACGCCATTTTAGGCTATCATATTTTTTTACGTAACTTAAAGGATGAGCCACAAATTGACAGGGATAACTGGTATATCTCCGTCAGTGTTGAGAAGGTTAAGAAAACGGATGCACCTTGTTACAGGGGAAAAGTGCTATAGTGTGTGAAAGATTATGACAGTGGTGAGAACAGTAGTACAGGATACAGTGGTCATAGAGGGTGTGACAGATTATTACAGTGGTGAGAACATATTTTCTATTTGTTCTCCGTTACAATGAAGTGGAAGCTGGTCAAGTAAAGGTAATAGCAATGAAGGTAATAATACTGTTGACGGCAATAGTTATAGAACAGTAAGAATAGTTAAGAATAGATATTTCAGTATATTACTACTACTACTACTACTACTACTACGACTACGACTAATCTAGAATCTGCAAATATTACTAAACACTCATCCTTACTGTGTGTGTGTGTGTGCGTAATAAGCAGTAATAATCAAGCTTAAAAGAGTTACACGAAATCAATTAAGGAAGTTAACAAAGGTAAGAGTTCATATTATTATCATTACCTGTGTTGTGCTGGGCATGAGGTATATTACCCACTGGGCATGAGGAAGGAGGTGCCAAGAAGCCAATTATAGACGTAGTGATATAATGTGATCAGAATTAAACGCCAGAGACACATATAATGCAGATAGTTGGCATCTTAATCTCGCTGCCAGACACACAAACCTGACTGGTCCAGAGGGGGAGCCAATGAGAGAGTTTTTTTTTTATGGGCTAATTTAGAAGGATTTGATTCGTCGACGAGGAGGTATTAATTTAATTTGGTTAGGTTAGGTTAATATTTTTTATTTTTGTTGTTGATGATGTTGGTTATTGTAGTTATTTTTGTCTGTTGTTTTCTTCTTCTTGTTTGGTTTCTTGTTTGTAATATTTTTGGCCATTGTGTTCCTTTGGTGACTCAAGACACTACATAGATTAGTGTGTGTGTGTGTGTGTTTTGTGCACGTGTATGTACGTTTCATGTGTTGTATGGGTGTATATATACTTACGTGTGTAGTACGACAGACGCTTGGATGTTGTGCTGTCTACTCTGCATGGTTATGTCCCGCTGTTGTCCGGCTTATGACTCACTGGTCTGGACCGTCAATCATGGTCCTCATGTCTTCTCACCCTGGCCCAGTCACCTCACCCTACTGATATGACGTGTGTGTGACGTAGGCAGTCGTCTAGGCCACTGCTACACTCGGGGACTCATATAAGACCTTGTGAGCGGTACTGTGTCACCTCTTAAGGGAGGCAGAGTCGTTCACAGAGTAAACACAAGACTAGGAACAGGTCAGTTTTTCTTAATGGTTATGTAAATATTAATTCAAAATTTATTTGGTGTGTGTGTGTGTGTGTGTGTGTGTGTGTGTGTGTGTCTGTTTTATTATCCTACCCACAACTTCTAGCCAGGGTATTGTTTTCGCTCCCATTTGTCTGTCTGTCTGTGGGTAAATAACTCGAGAACGTGTTTGTGGATTTGATCAACGTGTGAGATGGTCCTTATGATAAATATATTGGTGTATACGAGGTCTATAATTTTGTACAGGTTTTGATAGGGTGATGGTAGGCGGGGGTTAAAGAAAACGGAGACAAGAGACAGTTTCCACGGGTCACTATGTTAATTTACAGTAAAAGTTTTACACGGCAACACACACACACACACTATACGCTATACCCTACAGTGCTACACACACACACTCCCTAGATACACCTACATACACACTATACTGCACACACACACACACACACACACACACACACACACACACACACACACACGCTATAACCCAACACACACAAGTCATGCATCATACAGACATATTACCCCCATTCATACATAATAACCTACAAACATAGTATATTTCCACACACACACACACACACACACACTAACAATCATTTAACCTAACATTATCTCCCCACCCCATATAATACCTTTACACATTTTTCTCCCCCAAAACAGCATGAACAACAAATGCTCTTCCACATCACCCAGCTCAAGTCTCCACACGGTAATAAATACACTGAAAAATAATACTCCCCCTCCCCCCCGCGTGGTCTGTACATTCACCAAATACTTATCATTATATCGTAAACGCCATCTAACCCGCCATAAACAGGTAAAAATATAATAAAAAAATGCAATACCAGTTCAATACCTGTCTACACAATTCACTAATACCGAGACAATACCGAGACTCCTCCTCACCCTCTCTCAGATTTGCTTTGCTGGAATAGAAAGAAAAAAATATAGAATCGTGAATATCGATCTAATTAACTTTTTCCGTGAGGTGATAAAATACCTTTCGTTCATAGATACAAATCGTGAATATAATCGAGGTACAATCCCCCTTGGCCAATAGAGCATCATCACCACCACCACCATCATCATCACCACCATCCCCACCACCACCACCACCACTACCACCACTACAACATGACAATAGGAGGAGAGGATGACGACCAGCCAACCACTATTCACGAGTCATATCAACCACAATCAACTACCACTATCCGCGTACTATTACTACTACTATACCACTACCTACACCATCAGCATTATCCCTTATCTTCACCACCACCAGCACCTCCAATCCCCACTCACCAACCACCACCAATACCAGCCAACCTTTCCCCTTCCACCACCATCCCCTTCTTCCTCTCGCCACCACTACCACCACCCCACCCCACACCACCACCTCACCCCCCACACCACCACCCCCCTACACCACCACCTCCCACCACTCCTCCACCACAACAAATCTGTCGCCGAGAAAAGCCTATATTTATCTGGTCGTGTTATGCCTCAATGGAAAAACGGACGTTTATACCGGGCCGTCGATCCTGTGGTTCTCATCACGGCCGGAATACGCATGCATTATGGCCCCAAGCCTAGACTAAGGGCGGGGGGGGGGGGGGAGGAGGGGCTTTGTGGGGCCCGCGCTGAGGGCAGTCAAAGCTTTCCTCAGCCCTGGTTTATTGTTAGCGGCTGAGATAAACCCCCCTCCCCCCCCTTATATGCTGTGTACTGTTCTCTCTCTGCTATGGGGGAAGATGTGGGGATGTTGTGTAGGGCTGGATAGGTAAGGATGGTCAGGTGAGAGGTAAGGAAGTGATGTATTATTAATGATAGGTACAGTACACTATCACCTTATCGTATTAATTACAGGAACAATTACAGTTACAGTTCACTATTACCGTGTTACCTTGTCATTACCACACACTATAGTCATTAATTACGTAGCGCCCCGTGTTATCATCGTCTTCTGTAACACGGTGGAAATCTATGACACTCTTGTATACATAGTGATTCGAAAACCAGTGTCACATGTTACCGATTCGTGGCAAAGAACACACACACACTACATACATACATACATACATACATATACATACATACATACATACTGTAATGAGGATAATGATGCTGTTAATGTTTATTATCGAATACGGTGAGGATAATGAGGTTAATTATGTAGTAATTAAGGGATTTGGTAATAAGGAAGTATTTTATATTGGTATTTGAATGAGGGTGGAAGGTCGTCTGAATGTTGTCACTGTGGAAATAATGGTGTTTTGACTTAGTTAATATAGTTATGTTTATAGTGTCTTTATAGAGTGTGTGTTTATATAGTGATTATTATGGACTATATGGTGTCAGAAATTTGAAGGAAAAACTAGGTTGTTTATGGTGAATTTAAAGTGCAACTATAGGCTTACAAGATGTCAAAAATTATAAAAAAAATGTTTGTGTTCATGGTGAATTTAAAATACAACCATAGGCCTACAAGATCTCCAAAAAAAATAGTTTGATATTTATGGTGAAATTATGTCACTATCACCATGCTCTCTATTCATCACTATTAAACACTGTATCCTATATATTTTCACGCTCCCTCATTCACTATATGTTTCGTCTCACTATACATCTCACTATACTAAACTATAATACTCACCATAAAACAATAGTGAGAATTAAACCAACTGAGGAATGAACTACAAAAATAAAATGAAAATGTGTCAAGTAAATATAGACCTTGGGAGCAGATGGAAGAATGTCGTGTTTACTCTGTTTTATGTTTTTACGTTTGACAAATAACAATAACAGATAACAATAATAATAACAAATTTCAATAACAGTAACAAATAACAATAAGAAATAACTAACTAACAACTAACAATATGAAATAATAATAACAAATAACAAGAACAAATAACTAACAATAACAAATCAATAACAGTAACAAATAACAATAACAGATCAATAACAGAGTAAGTAAAGGTAATTGAAAGCCTTCTCAGGTAATGATAAATAATGACTATAATTACCAAACCTGTTTATTAAATGTAATAATATTAAGACAATGGAAAGTATTATCTCCTGTCCATTTATGAATTTTATGAGGCAAAGTTTGGGTAGATTTTATCTTGTGACAGACAAATAGACAGTAACAGACAAACATCAGACAGACAGACAGACATACAGACATGCAATCCAAATCATCACACAACTTCACATTGGTTCATTAACAGTACAGGTATACAGACAATAGCACAAAACAATAACCTAACATAATCTAAAATAGCCCAAGAAAGTCCACAAAAGGTGTTTTCCTGCTAGCTACTATTTTTTTTAACGTTTAATGACCAATTTAGTAAAAGAAACTGGATTTAATTTATTGTACAGGTGACCAATACTAAGTGATGTGTGTCTGTGTTCGCTTTGTGTTCGTTCGTTATTAAGGATTTTGTTTTTGTTCGTTCATTATTTAGGATTCGTTTTAAGTCTCTCTCTCCTCCCTCTCACCCTCTCCCCGTCTCTTTCCCTCCACCCTCTCCCCGTCTCTTCTCCCTCCACCCTCTCCCCTTCCACTCTCCCTGTCTCTCCCCTCAATGCCCGTCTCACCCCCCCCCACTCACCCACGTATCTCTCTCTCCCCCACTAACCCGCCCCTCTCTCTCTCTCTCTCTCTCTCTCTCTCTCTCTCTCTCTCTCTCTCTCTCACAAATCGAAAGAATATCAATGCATATCTGTCGAGGTGTTCAAATCCCTCTCTCTATATATAATTCATTGTCTGTCTGTCTGTCTGTCTGTCTGTCTGTCTTTTCCTCATACATTTCCACAGTTTTGAACTTAAATCGCTGAAATTTGGTAGGGAGGTGCGAATGGTCTAAGAGATGGACAGACGCTATCACCTGTCCTTCCACACGAGCAACGTCAGGTAATATGCGTTCACCAGGTATACACATAAGGTAGCAACACTGGAGGTATATGTGTGTCATACCTGTGTCATTACCTGGCCATAGAGGAGGAATATGTGGAGGTATATCTGTGTCATACCTGTGTCATACCTGGCCATAGAGGAGGAATATATGGAGGTATATCTGTGTCATACCTGTGTCATACCTGGCCATAGAGGAGGAATATATGGAGGTATATCTGTGTATACCTGTGTCATTACCTGGCCATAGAGGAGGAATATATGGAGGTATATCTGTGTCATACCTGTGTCATACCTGGCCATAGAGGAGGAATATATGGAGGTATACCTGTGTCATTACCTGGCCATAGAAGAGGAATATATGGAGGTATATCTGTGTCATACCTGTGTCATACCTGGCCATAGAGGAGGAATATATGGAGGTATTTCTCTCAAGACGCGACATTAACGCGTTGACGGTGTGTAGTGAAAGTTTACTCTCGTGTTTGGTTTGATTTTTTTCCTTTCATTGGATTATTGTGAGGAAGATTATGAGTTGGATGTTGTGAGGAAGATTATGAGTTGGATGTTGTGAGGAAGATTATGAGTTGGATGTTGTGAGGAAGATTATGAGTTGGATGTTGTGAGGAAGATTATGAGTTGGATGTTGTGAGGAAGATTATGAGTTGGATGTTGTGAGGAAGATTATGAGTTGGATGTTGTGAGGAAGATTATGAGTTGGATGTTGTGAGAGATATGAGTTGATGTGGAGGAATTATGAGTTGGATGTTGTGAGGAAGATTATGAGTTGGATGTTGTGAGGAAGATTATGAGTTGGATGTTGTGAGGAAGATTATGAGTTGGATGTTGTGAGGAAGATTATGAGTTGGATGTTGTGAGGAAGATTATGAGTTGGATGTTGTGAGGAAGATTATGAGTTGATGTTGTGAGGAAGATTATGAGTTGGATGTTGTGAGGAAGATTATGAGTTGGATGTTGTGAGGAAGATTATGAGTTGGATGTTGTGAGGAAGATTATGAGTTGGATGTTGTGAGGAAGATTATGAGTTGGATGTTGTGAGGAAGATTATGAGTTGGATGTTGTGAGGAAGATTATGAGTTGGATGTTGTGAGGAAGATTATGAGTTGGATGTTGTGAGGAAGATTATGAGTTGGATGTTGTGAGGAAGATTATGAGTTGGATGTTGTGAGGAAGATTATGAGTTGGATGTTGTGAGGAAGATTATGAGTTGGATGTTGTGAGGAAGATTATGAGTTGGATGTTGTGAGGAAGATTATGAGTTGGATGTTGTGAGGAAGATTATGAGTTGATGTTGTGATGAAGATTATGAGTTGGATGTTGTGAGGAAGATTATGAGTTGGATGTTGTGAGGAAGATTATGAGTTGGATGTTGTGAGGAAGATTATGAGTTGGATGTTGTGAGGAAGATTATGAGTTGGATGTTGTGAGGAAGATTATGAGTTGGATGTTGTGAGGAAGATTATGAGTTGGATGTTGTGAGGAAGATTATGAGTTGGATGTTGTGAGGAAGATTATGAGTTGGATGTTGTGAGGAAGATTATGAGTTGGATGTTGTGAGGAAGATTATGAGTTGGATGTTGTGAGGAAGATTATGAGTTGGATGTTGTGAGGAAGATTATGAGTTGGATGTTGTGAGGAAGATTATGAGTTGGATGTTGTGAGGAAGATTATGAGTTGGATGTTGTGAGGAAGATTATGAGTTGGATGTTGTGAGGAAGATTATGAGTTGGATGTTGTGAGGAAGATTATGAGTTGGATGTTGTGAGGAAGATTATGAGTTGGATGTTGTGAGGAAGATTATGAGTTGGATGTTGTGAGGAAGATTATGAGTTGGATGTTGTGAGGAAGATTATGAGTTGGATGTTGTGAGGAAGATTATGAGTTGGATGTTGTGAGGAAGATTATGAGTTGGATGTTGTGAGGAAGATTATGAGTTGGATGTTGTGAGGAAGATTATGAGTTGGATGTTGTGAGGAAGATTATGAGTTGGATGTTGTGAGGAAGATTATGAGTTGGATGTTGTGAGGAAGATTATGAGTTAGATGTTATGTGAGGAGAATTTATGAGTGATATATTACCGAGTGTTTATATGAAGAAAAATAAATATTGATAAAAAATATTTGAGGTTTACATTATCTAACACGGATTTCTTGATATACAATTGAATCATAACAGTATAACGCCGATATGTAATTTTTATATAACCATGATATAGAACCTGTTTTATATGTGGCATCTCAAAACAGGTTTCATATCTAAACAGTATTTGATATATAACGGAGGACTCTGGGTGAGTGGACGCAGACCTGAACACCTGTTTTAAGACACCTTCCTTCGTCCGAGCTCAGGGCATCCATCCCAAGTCCATCCAGCTGTGCTTTGGCACCTAATTTTATTGTGATTTTAAATTACAGGTTGATCAAAAAGTTAAGTTAAGTTATATTTAGTTTGGTTTGGTTTGGTTAGGTTTGGTTTGGTTTGGTTAGGTTAGGTTTGGATAGTGATTCTTTAGATGGAATAAACTAGCGGTAGTTAATGTGGTACAACAATAACTTAACTACCACAACAACAGCAGGTAAACTTGTATTATTTAACGTTACTCAACAGGTGTGCCGCCGTGTCTTCCTGCCTCACCTGAGAATTATAATACACACACAACATTCCTTACCTACCCATACACAGTAGTCAAACCTAACCTAACCTCACCTAAACCGAACCTCAGCTGCCCTCAAACAGTAGTCAGTCACCTAACCGAACCGAACCTGACCTGACCTGACCTGACCCGACCCGACCCGACCCTGGCCACACCGCTAACAACACAACAACCATGGACTAGGGTTGTTTATGTGTTGATATTATGTCTTCCGGAGATTGAGACACACTTCCCCGAAACAGTTGTTGACAAGAATATACGTAAATAAGTATTCTTGGTATCTCTCTGTGGCTTCTTCTTAAATAGAAGGCAGGAGTACAATATAAGGGAGAAGAGGAGGAGGTAAGGGGAAAATGCATCTCTCTCTCTCTCTCTCTCTCTCTCTCTCTCTCTCTCTCTCTCTCTCGACAAGCAAATCTATGGACACCGCCCTGTATCCGTCACCAAACGCTGGTGCTGTAGTGAAATCTCTCTCTCTCGTTCACCGTGTCTGGGAATTATCAACCTTCACAACCCGATGATATTAGACCCACAATCGTCAGCCAAAGATCCTCCTCTGTTTGCTAATATTCTCATTCTTCATACAGACACGCGGGGGAAACCATTTTCAAAACTTTTCATATTCCATAACATTACACTACATACATACATACATACATACATACATACATACATATATATATATATAAATATATATATATATATATATATATATATATATATATATATATATATATATATATATATCCTACGTTTATCACATCTTCTTGGCCCTTCTCTGTCTCTCTCTCTTGGCGTCGCATTTATATAATTTTTTTTTGGGGGGTGGCAATGTATTTTTATCCCTCCCCCCTCTTCTTTCCGTCGTTATTGTGCGCTTCGCTGTGTCATCCAAATAAAGTCATTGCTTGGGGTAAACGCCGCTACCAATTCTTAAACTGAGATACTGCCGTCAGAGTCTGGCATTTTTGACGTTACCATCTTCAAAGTGTAAAGCCAATGTTTTCCTTTAGGATTTAGAATATATATAATGTTTCATGTAGATCTGCAGTTGGGTTAATATGGAGTTGGGTAAATGCAATAAAGGCAGGAGTGAATAGAGTAAAAACAAACTCAAAGCCGACAATAATGCCTGTGTTATGCCTGTCTGGGCGCTACCCTCATATTTCTGAGCACTAAAGTGTATGATTGCGTTGTTTATGGCTATTTTGCAAACTTTGTTCCCTGGCAGTTTTTACGGAGTTTGAACGCTCGTTTTTGGTACGAGGTGAATATTCAGGAGAAAAATATGTTATGGGGAGGAAAGAAAGATTATTATTAATTTTTATTTTATTTTTTTTTGAGGGGGTGGTGAGGGGGTGGTGGTAATGTTGAATGGTCTTGAACTTCCTGGGAGGTACGTGTTATTGTTATTATCTTTTAAGATCTTTTGTTATATCTTCACTAAAATGGGTTTGTGTTATAGAGAGTGAGGAGGTTTATGTAGTGATGGTGTGGTGTGATGAGGGAGGGTAAGTGTGTGGGAGGGAGGGGCGGTGAGAAAGAGAGAGAGATTGAGGGAGTAACACACACACACACCCCAACACACCCCAACACACACACACACACACATATACACATATATATATATATATATATATATATATGTATGTTGCACCAGTCGGCAGAATTTCCCTACCCATCTATAAAACATCACCCAGTGGCATGTTTTCCGTACCTATCACAAGACTGAAATAAAAAATCATAATGTCATGCCAACGCCTTTGTGAAGCACTTTATTTATGATGCCATTTTCGGGTAGATTTTTTGAATTTTCCAAACCATATCTCTATTTTTATGGCCGACGGTGAGTACGACATGTCTAAAACTTGTTCTGGGGATTTGGGGGCGTCACAAAGTTTGAGGTTCATATAATGTGATTTATTTATGTCGTCGAGGCGTTTGGGTCTTGGGTCTTTATGGAAAATGAAATATGATTTTATATATATATGTACAGACTGTTGTTGGGGGTTGTGAGGGGGGGATATGGGAAGGGTAGCAGGAGGAGGATTATGGTAGGGGGGATGTAGGAAAGGGGGGGGGGTGAGGAAAGGAAGGAGGAGGTTTGAGGTAGGGAAAGGAAGAGGAGGAAGATGAGGAGGAGGAGTAGGAGGAGGAAGAGGAGGAGGAGGAACCAGTTAAATCATCTTTGCTTTGAGGATGATTTTGAAGGAACTACACACACACACACACACACACACACACACACACCTGACCCTAAGTTGAAGGTGTTTCTCTGTGTTCAGGTCTTAATTGTAGCTTATGAACGTGTCAGTCTTACCTGTTCTCTACCTGATCTGTTTACATACATACATGCATACATAAGTACATACATACATACATACACACACACGCACACTTATTCTGTTTGTTTATGGCAGTTTGTTATGCGTGTTTGTTGTTGATAAAAACATCTTTAATAATTACTTGAAAATTATGTTTACTTAAGTTTGCTACGAAATCAAAGAATTAAATAAATAATTCACTGACTTGACGAATTAAATATTTCTTTCTTTACAAATTTCTCTCTGATATCGATTCCTTTTTCAAACCCAGTATTAATTTCGGATCACCTGAAGAATGCACACTCTAGTTTAGTTCACCTGAAGATTAACCTCCCTAATGCTACGTGGGGTGTTAGGGTGGGGTAGGGTAGGTTAGGTTATGTTAGGTTTGACGTGTGTGGAAGAAGATAGAAGTTTGTTTGTTTGTTTCTTGTTTTATGGAAGGCAAATCGTGTACTGAACATGTTATAAAAACACTGGAGTTGTCGTTATCCTGTGTGTGTGCGTGTATATATATATATATATATATATATATATATATATATATATATATATATATATATATATATATATATATATATATATATATATATATATATATTCTACTACTCATTAAGGTATTTGTTGCCATTAAAAAGTCTTCATAAAATGACAATAAGCTAAATATAACCTCTACGGAACTCCATCATTATAAGGTATAGTATATTGTGCCGCTCATACCATACCTGGTGGTGTTACCTGCTGGCTGGCGTTACCCGGTGTCTTAAAACGCTTTCTTACCTGTAGCTTTGACATTTACCTGTTGTGAGTGTATGCTCCTACACTCACTCACTCACTCACTCGCTAACTCACTCACTCATTCACTCACTCAATCGCTAACTCACTTACTCACTCACTCACTCACTTATTCACTCACTAACACACGCTTACTCACTCACTCACACAAACCTGAAATCATGTTGTGTATTATACTTAATCTTCCGTAAGAAATTCTTATTTAATTTTCATACTTAGTTTGTACATAATCTCTCTCTCTCTCTCTCTCTCTCTCTCTCTCTCTCTCTCTCTCTCTCTCTCTCTCACGCCATAACACAAGACACTGACACAATCACCATCACTCCACCATTATCACCATCACACTACCACCACCATACCATCACAATTACATTACGATCATCATCACACTACCTTCACTATCACGCCACCATCACCATCACATCACCATCATTATCATCACACCACCACCACACTACCACCATCACACCAACTAGCTACACACACAACTATCACCCTTCTCGACCATGGAACTATATCCCGGGCAAAGTCAGTGGCTGAGGCTGGATGATCCACCAATGAGAATAAAATATCTAAAACAGGATATTATCTCAATGGCTTATTCGTCGTCACGCTGGGATAATACTTAACTTTAAAAACGACCCAGACCTTCGTATTACCGGGGCGAGCGAGAGAGGCCACACTCCCTATGACACTCGTTATCACAAGAGGATATCAGAATAGGTATAGGTTATCACACGCGGATCACGCCCTACTTGAAGTGTCCGATCATCGCACTTATCCGATGACTTAGTTGGGTATCCGGAGCTCAGGTCGACTTATCCGTAAGATCAGGATTGAGTTAACCAGCAGATCCCCCCCCCCCCCGATCTCTACCCTCCTCTCCCCCTTCCCCCCTCCCCCTCCCCTAGCCTGAGACTTGATATCGCCCATCTCGATAAAATTTGTTGTCGTAAAGTTTTAAGTCTAGCTCAATGATATACGCGCGTGGAACCAGCGGCCAGGGTTGGAATACCAATGGTTGGGGTGAGGTGTGGTGGGTGTAGGCTGTGTGGGTGGTGGGTGTAGGGGTGAGGGTAGTGTAGGTGGTGTGTGTGTGTGTGGAGGGTGATGGGTGTAGGCTGTGTGGGTGTGTGTGTAGGGGTGAGGGTAGTGTAGGTGGTGTGTGTGTGGAGGGTGATGGGTGTAGGCTGTGTGGGTGTGTGTGTAGGGGTGAGGGTAGTGTAGGTGGTTTGTGTGTGTGGAGGGTGATGGGTGTAGGCTGTGTGGGTGGTGGGTGTAGGGGTGAGGGTAGTGTAGGTGGTGTGTGTGTGTGGAGGGTGATGGGTGTAGGCTGTGTGGGTGTGTGTGTAGGGGTGAGGGTAGTGTAGGTGGTGTGTGTATGGAGGGTGATGGGTGTAGGCTGTGTGGGTGTGTGTGTATGTATGTAGGGATGAAAGTAGTGTAGGTGGATGGTGTTAAGGATGGTGGGTGTAGGTGGTGTGTATGTATGTGGAGGATATATGGGTGTATTGGGGTTTAGGTGTACTGTATAACAGTATATGGTGAACAGTTCGAAATTACTGTACACTATACCCCGAGATTTGAGAGAGGTGATGGTGACTGGGGAGAGTGATGGTGGTGTTAGTGACGTGGGGTTGGACGGTGATAGTGACGAGGGGATGGACGGTGATAGTGACGAGGGGATGGACGGTGATAGTGACGAGGGGATGGACGGTGATAGTGACGAGGGGTTGGACGGTGATAGTGACGAGGGGATGGACGGTGATAGTGACGAGGGGTTGGACGGTGATAGTGACGAGGGGTTGGACGGTGATAGTGACGAGGGGATGGACGGTGATAGTGACGAGGGGATGGACGGTGATAGTGACGAGGGGTTGGACGGTGATAGTGACAAGGGGATGGACGGTGATAGTGACGAGGGGATGGACGGTGATAGTGACGAGGGGTTGGACGGTGATAGTGACGAGGGGATGGACGGTGATAGTGACGAGGGGATGGACGGTGATAGTGACGAGGGGATGGACGGTGATAGTGACGAGGGGTTGGACGGTGATAGTGACGAGGGGATGGACGGTGATAGTGACGAGGGGTTGGACGGTGATAGTGACGAGGGGTTGGACGGTGATAGTGACGAGGGGATGGACGGTGATAGTGACGAGGGGATGGACGGTGATAGTGACGAGGGGTTGGACGGTGATAGTGACAAGGGGATGGACGGTGATAGTGACGAGGGGATGGACGGTGATAGTGACGAGGGGTTGGACGGTGATAGTGACGAGGGGATGGACGGTGATAGTGACGAGGGGATGGACGGTGATAGTGACGAGGGGATGGACGGTGATAGTGACGAGGGGTTGGACGGTGATAGTGACGAGGGGATGGACGGTGATAGTGACGAGGGGATGGACGGTGATAGTGACGAGGGGATGTACGGTGATAGTGACGAGGGGATGTACGGTGATAGTGACGAGGGGTTGGACGGTGATAGTGACGAGGGGTGAAACTGAGGCTAATGACAATGACTTTAAGAAGGGAATAGTGATGACAGTAAGGAAACAGAGATGGTGAAAGTGACAGAGACAGAAATGGTGAAAATGAGTGACAACCTGGCAGGAAAATGATGATAATGAATAGAGAAAAAATAAGATAATGAGTAATAACAAGAGGACGATGATTGAACAGGTAAGACGGGCAGGTGAGATACAGGTGTGTGTGGGGGGGGGGGGGGTAAAGGGTAAAAATTTAATTGCACTTTCATTAGGAATTTTATGTAGTCGTTAATGTTAATCCGACCTGATGTTAACTCCACTAGGTGTTAATCCGACCTGATGTTAACTCCACAAGGTGTTAATCCGACCTGATGTTAACTCCACTAGGTGTTAATCCGACCTGATGTTAACTCCTCTAGGTGTTAATCCGACCTGATGTTAACTCCACTAGGTGTTAGTCCGACCTGATGCTAACTACTCTAGGTGTTAACCCGACCTGATGTTAACTACTCTAGGTGTTAACCCGACCTGATGTTAACTCCACTAGATTTTAACTCGATCTGATGTTAACTTCACTAGGTGTTAGTCCGACCTGATGCTAACTACTCTAGGTGTTAACCCGACCTGATGTTAACTACTCTAGGTGTTAACCCGACCTGATGTTAACTCCACTAGGTGTTAACCCGACCTGATGTTAACTCCACTAGGTGTTAACCCGACCTGATGTTAACTCCACTAGGTGTTAATCCGACCTGATGTTAACTCCACTAGGTGTTAAACCAACCTGATGTTAACGTCACTAGATGTTAACTCAGGTAAGCGACAGGTATTAGGAGTCTAATTTACTCTCATTAATTCTTGTTTCTCTGATTATTTTGTTTATTTCTAGAACGTTTTTGTTATTTTGTCTTTGTTTTTTCATGTTTTTTATTTATTTTTGTTATTGCTATTATTTTTCTTTTTATCTCAATTTTTATATTTGTTTTTATATTGAGTTTTAACTAATAGTCCAAGGTTCCCAATACACCAATAAAAAGGTTACAATCTACACACCTGTACCCACCTGTCCCACACCTGTCCTTACATTGTTGTGGTTGAGGGGGGGGGGGGGGTCACGCATGAGGTGTTAATGGCATCACGATTGATATTATTAGTGTTGCGGTTAAATGTTACCAAAGAAAAAAAATAACATTAAATCAGTATAACATAACATCTCTTGATTCTTCTTTTCATTGGGCGTTGAAAGGAATTTTGGCTAGTAGAGTTATTGAGTAGTTAAGTCTTGACAGGGAGTAGTTAAGGAGTATGACACGAGGCGGGCAGATGCTGTGGTATGCCCCGGGTAGAGCTGAGGAACTGTCTTGTATTTCCTGATTGGTAACACTTGTGGGATGGCTCAACGGAGATCTGGTTTATGTCTGGCTTATGTCTGGGTTAGTTGAGGCTAGGTGTTAATGAGAGAAAGGACAGGTATTGGGTAGACCTACCTGTGTGTGTTGACCTACCTGTGTGTGTTGACCTACCTGTGTGTGTTGACCTACCTGTGTGTGTTGACCTACCTGTGTGTGTTGACCTACCTGTGTGTGTTGACCTACCTGTGTGTGTTGACCTACCTGTGTGTGTTGACCTACCTGTGTGTGTTGACCTACCTGTGTGTGTTGACCTACCTGTGTGTGTTGACCTGCCTGTGTGTGTTGACCTACCTGTGTGTGTTGACCTACCTGTGTGTGTTGACCTACCTGTGTGTGTTGACCTGCCTGTGTGTGTTGACCTGCCTGTGTGTGTTGACCTACCTGTGTGTGTTGACCTGCCTGTGTGTGTTGACCTACCTGTGTGTGTTGACCTACCTGTGTGTGTTGACCTACCTGTGTGTGTTGACCTACCTGTGTGTACTGACCTACCTGTGTGTGTTGACCTGCCTGTGTGTGTTGACCTACCTGTGTGTGTTGACCTACCTGTGTGTGTTGACCTGCCTGTGTGTGTTGACCTACCTGTGTGTGTTGACCTACCTGTGTGTGTTGACCTACCTGTGTGTGTTGACCTACCTGTGTGTGTGTTGACCTACCTGTGTGTGTGTTGACCTACCTGTGTGTGTTGACCGACCTGTGTGTGTTGACCTACCTGTGTGTGTGTTGACCTACCTGTGTGTGTGTTGACCTACCTGTGTGTGTGTTGACCTACCTGTGTGTGTTGACCTACCTGTGTGTGTTGACCTGCCTGTGTGTGTTGACCTGCCTGCGTGTGTTGACCTGCCTGCGTGTGTTGACCTGCCTGTGTGTGTTGACCTGCCTGTGTGTGTTGACCTACCTGTGTGTGTTGACCTACCTGTGTGTGTTGACCTACCTGTGTGTGTTGACCTACCTGTGTGTGTTGACCTACCTGTGTGTGTTGACCTGCCTGTGTGTGTTGACCTGCCTGTGTGTGTTGACCTACCTGTGTGTGTTGACCTGCCTGTGTGTGTTGACCTGCCTGTGTGTGTTGACCTGCCTGTGTGTGTTGACCTACCTGTGTGTGTTGACCTACCTGTGTGTGTTGACCTACCTGTGTGTGTTGACCTACCTGTGTGTGTTGACCTACCTGTGTGTGTTGACCTACCTGTGTGTGTTGACCTGCCTGTGTGTGTTGACTTACCTGTGTGTACTGACCTACCTGTGTGTACTGACCTACCTGTGTGTGTTGACCTACCTGTGTGTGTTGACCTACCTGTGTGTACTGACCTACCTGTGTGTGTTGACCTGCCTGTGTGTTGACTTACCTGTGTGTACTGACCCACCTGTGTATACTGACCCACCCCTGTGTACTGACCCACCCCCGTGTACTGACCCACCCCCTGTGTACTGACCCACCCCCGTGTATTGACCCACCCCCGGATACTGACCCACCCCCGTGTACTGACCCACCCCCGTGTACTGACCCACCTCCGTGTACTGACCCACCCCCGTGTACTGACACACCTCCGTGTACTGACCCACCCCCGTGTACTGACCCACCTCCGTGTACTGACCCACCTCCGTGTACTGACCCACCCCCGTGTACTGACCCACCCCCGTGTACTGACCCACCCCCGTGTACTGACCCACCCCTGTGTACTGACCCACCTCCGTGTATTGACCCACCCCCGTATACTGACCCACCCCCGTGTACTGACCCACCCCCTGTGTACTGACCCACCCCCGTGTATTGACCCACCCCCGGATACTGACCCACCCCCGTGTACTGACCCACCCCCGTGTACTGACCCACCCCCAGTGTACTGACCCACCCCCGTGTACTGACCCACCCCCGTGTACTGACCCACCCCGTGTACTGACCCACCCCTGTGTACTGACCCACCCCCGTGTACTGACCCACCCCTGTGTACTGACCCACCTCCGTGTACTGACCCACCTCCGTGTACTGACCCACCCCCGTGTATTGACCACCCCCGTATACTGACCCACCCCCGTGTACTGACCCACCCCCTGTGTACTGACCCATCCCCGTGTATTGACCCACCCCCGGATACTGACCCACCCCCGTGTACTGACCCACCCCTGTGTACTGACCCACCTCTACCTTTACCTGTCCAGCCCACCTATGGATAATTAGCTGTGGTCCCTTTATTTACACCTGGTCAAAATATCCATTGTTTATTCCACGTAACTATACTTTAAATGCCTAATTATATTACCTACATAACTAATTATTGACTCTGGGTAAATTACTATACATACTGCATTGCTAAATTATACGTCTTCAGGTAACATATATCCTTGAGAGAAAATTATATGTCCTATATAATACATAATAAAACCAGGATTATATATCTTACATCACAATAAATATATATCCTACATGGTTAATCTTATATCCTAACAAATAATAGATCCTGGATAACTAATTATATATCCGAAATAAAATATAATACAGCTAAGACAGGTTTATATTATATGCCATTTAAATACTAACATATAATCCTGTGGCTAATTATATAAAATGATATGTTATTTCATTAGTGTTTCTTTGTTATGATACTAAACCGTATCATTGTTATAGCTTGTGATTATAACAGTTTGTTTACCTTGTCTTTGTGTTTTCCTGGGCTATTTTTCTCAATTTCTTCCAGGAGTTTTTTTTTCGATTTATTTTTAAGTTTATTTGACATATACTTTTTGGTGTGAATTATTGACCTAGTCTTGTTGTTGTTGTTGTTGGTGATGGTGTTGGAGGCTGTGGTGTCTTAGTGTGGTTAAGTGTTGATGGTGAGGGTAGAGTGGAATGTGAGGGTATGGTGGTGGTAGAGAGTGTGATGGTAGTGTGTGTGTGTGTGGTGGTGGTAGTGGTAGAGAATGTGGTGGTAGTGGTGGTAGAGAGTGTGGTGGTGATGGTGTAGAGGAAATTATAGTGGTAATAGTGCTGGAAACATATGGTAATAATGGTGGAAACTATCTCCATGGAGGAAACAAAAAAACGTATTGGCAATGATGGAAATTAAAAATAAACCCAAATTTCAACAATAATGCTGGAAATGTCACAAGTGTTGGCAGACGTAATTGGTGGCAGAGAAAGACAAATTTTGGTTGGCAATAGAGATCAATATATGTGGGAAATAAATGCTACATCAAACACTAAATATTTTTTCATGCTAAAAATTCTCTTGAAAGTTAAACCATTGAAAAAAAAAATAGTTTGAAGTCCAATTGAGAATTTTCGAAGGGTGTGGTCGTGGTTATTTATCCAACAAAGTCCAATTGAGATTTTTCGAAGGGTGTGGTCGTGGTTATTTACCCAACATCATTACGTGTTTAGGAAGCGTGTCCCTGATAAGACCCTGTTGTTGTTGTTGTTGTTGACGGATGTGTAATTATCGATAGAAAATAACGCCATCCGGAAGATAATATTGACAACAGGGACATAAAGACAGCCAACAACAGGAACGCTGCAAACAGGGAAAGCAACAGAAGTATTTTGTTTGTTATTGTGAATCCTGTTGTCGTTATTGTGTTATTTTATGTATTATTATTATTATTATTATTATTATTATTATTATTATTATTATTATTAGGCATTTCTGTGCTTCGACAAACTAAAGACACTCAACGCAAACACTGAAGTCAGTTTACACTCTTGACTATAACTATTACTGACAGTATAATGAGACTTAATAACTTCTCAAACGGCAGATGTAGAAAAGGTGATCGCTTGTTTTATTTCTGAGTCATTCTGCAGACAATACTGTTGACGTAAGAATAACCAGGTATATTCACGTTTGGATTCGTGTTTTTGTACTTATGTAAACTGTAGTTTGTTTCATGTACTGTATGTTAGTGGTTAATAATGCTTGTAATAACCTTGTTTGTTTGTTCTTATGTTTGTTTATCCTGCTCGTGATATATATACACACACAGACAGACACACACACAGGACAGTGGTGGTTGGTCAGCGCCTGGTGTGGTTGCAGCTGCCTCGCCTGGAGCCGTATAAGACACGGGATAAGACCAACGACATTACCAAGCAATAACTTTCACTGTATCCACGATAATCTTCTCCTGTTATCTCCATTATTCCTTCGTTTTCTAAGTTGTGTGTTTTCTCCACAGGTAAGGCTCCCTGGCGGTGAACACTGGGTTCCTGAGGTGTTCCGGTGTGTCGTTGGGTAAAGTATTCATTATAGTCTGTTAATGTTGGTTTTTGAGAGCGGAGGGTTTCTTTTTGTAGGGGTTTCGTTGGTATTATTGATAAAATAATAATAATAATAATAATAATAATTAACGGTTTATTGAAAGTTTTGCAGCCCGAAGGCTGAAAATATACATTGGACAAAAATTACTTATTACATACAAAGACATAGGGTGGGTGGGTCGTTTTACAAAAGCTTTCATTATTGAAAGAAGAAGGAACATAAACTGAACATACAAATTATATGATAAATGGTTGACTACATGTTACACTCACCAGATGTAGAAATGTAATCGTGGTTTTGTAATAATTTCCGTAATTTTTTTTTTTTTTGGGGGGGTGGGGTATTTACAGTAATAATTTTCTCTTGAGTAACACCCAAATATCTCTTAAATTACCCAATGGTTTATAGATTATTACACAAACTTGAGACAGTAATGACCATCTATCTATTACGCTGTGATATTAGTGACAGCTTTACGTTTTGATAAATGTTATACATAAAACCGGAATCGTATGTAAAAAAAAATCCGATATCCGGTTTTTTCGTAACATTACCGAATTTGACGAATATTTTGTCTACTGTAACAGAGTCTCTTGGGGTTAGATTGTGAGCTAAACAGATGTTGATTTTAATGAAGGAGAAACTTGAGGAAATGGGAATAAAAATGAGAGATAAAATCGAATGAGTTTTAGAGCAGCTGGACACAGAGATGAAGAAAGGGGGGTTAAGGACCTCTGTGGCGGCAGTGTTAAAGATAAGTTATACAGATAAGACAAGAACAAAGTAGCAAAGAACAAAGAGAGAAATACTGGAAAGTTGAGTGAAACAGAAAATCAGATACTTTGGTCATATAATTAGGGATGACGTGGTGGGAAAACAGATATTATTGGCCAAGATCGATGGTAGGAGAGTCAGGGGGAGTGTAGAGACGACAATAGATGAATTAAATTGAAAGCTGTGGTCCATGAAGAGATGCAATAGCAGGGAGGATTGGTAAAGACAGGCCTAAAACGTTTGGAGATGTGGGCCGTGGTCGCCAACCCTCAGAGTGGTGGGTCGTGGTCGCCAACCCTCAGAGTGGTGGGCCGTGCTTAGCAATCCTTACAGTGGTGGGTCGAATAGTAGTAACCAAACCTAACCTATCCTAACCTAACTCTTGGTATTCAGTTAAGGATTACTTTGCTTGTGATGATGACGATGATGATGATGATACTACTTCTACTACTACTACTACTACTACTACTACTACTTCTACTACAACTTTTTTTTTTTTTAAAGTGGCCTCCAGCGTCCCCCAATAGTCACACCTTCGCCACCATTTAATTACCTTAATATTAAATATCCTAATACATAAGTAGCTATCCTATCTGTGTTAAATTAGTTGAGCCGCAGATCTATGCGGCATTCAGTGACTGTAGCCTCATAGTCAATATCTGCAGCAGTTGTCGGAGTTGGGGCAGAAGCTCTCGTTCCCCTGAGGCAAAGCAAAGCCGACCGAAGGAGAGAGAAAGACAGTCGACATCTCATCCAGGCTGTAACATAACTTCTGGGCTGCTGCTTCTGTTCGGAGATCCACTCGGCGAGTCTGGCGTAGAAACATCTTGCACTTGGTCCCATCCCACCAGAGGTTGTGAACACTAGAGGAGTGAAGCTGCCTTGATCAACGTTTTGAATTCTCTTTCCATATGCCCTTCTCTTGTCGTTCTCGTTCCTCCTATGTGCAGCATCGAGAGCTAGGTTACGGTGACATGCGGCCATGGGATCAAAAATCCTGATGTCGAAGAAAGCTCGCTGTCCCCGCGTCCAGAATCCTCGAGCGCTGACGTCCACACGGGCTTCGTTAGATGTGTTTGAAGTCCTCTGTTGGAAGATCTCGCCATCCAATGGAAGGAGGGTCGGTTCTACCATGACGTCCCGGCAGATTTCCTTCAACATATTTGCTGTGAGATCCCTTACCTCGTCATGCCTCATGCATATGAAGCCCCCCTTCTTGCACACCATGGCGTGATCGCCGTCATAGGAAGAGCCACACACGCATTGGGAGGGCAAACCTTCTACTGGCAGACCGCACCTTAGAGCAATGGCATCTGTAAATTCTTGTTTATTAAGACTGAAACCATGTGCCCTTCTACTACTACTACTACTACTACTACTTTTTTTTTTTTTTTTTTTTTTTTTTTTTTTTTTTTTTTCAACGTGGCCTCCAGCCTCCCCCAATAGCCACACCTTCGCCACCATTTATTTACCTTAATATTAAATATCCTAATACATAAGTAGCTATCCTATCTGTGTTAAATTAGTTGAGCCGCAGATCTATGCGGCATTCAGTGACTGTAGCCTCATAGTCAATATCTGCAGCAGTTGTCGGAGTTGGGGCAGAAGCTCTCGTTCCCCTGAGGCAAAGCAAAGCCGACCGAAGGAGAGAGAAAGACAGTCGACATCTCATCCAGGCTGTAACATAACTTCTGGGCTGCTGCTTCTGTTCGGAGATCCACTCGGCGAGTCTGGCGTAGAAACATCTTGCACTTGGTCCCATCCCACCAGAGGTTGTGAACACTAGAGGAGTGAAGCTGCCTTGATCAACGTTTTGAATTCTCTTTCCATATGCCCTTCTCTTGTCGTTCTCGTTCCTCCTATGTGCAGCATCGAGAGCTAGGTTACGGTGACATGCGGCCATGGGATCAAAAATCCTGATGTCGAAGAAAGCTCGCTGTCCCCGCGTCCAGAATCCTCGAGCGCTGACGTCCACACGGGCTTCGTTAGATGTGTTTGAAGTCCTCTGTTGGAAGATCTCGCCATCCAATGGAAGGAGGGTCGGTTCTACCATGACGTCCCGGCAGATTTCCTTCAACATATTTGCTGTGAGATCCCTTACCTCGTCATGCCTCATGCATATGAAGCCCCCCTTCTTGCACACCATGGCGTGATCGCCGTCATAGGAAGAGCCACACACGCATTGGGAGGGCAAACCTTCTACTGGCAGACCGCACCTTAGAGCAATGGCATCTGTAAATTCTTGTTTATTAAGACTGAAACCATGTGCCCTTCTACTACTACTACTACTACTACTTTTTTTTTTTTTTTTTTTTTTTTTTTTTTTTTTTTCAACGTGGCCTCCAGCCTCCCCCAATAGCCACACCTTCGCCACCATTTATTTACCTTAATATTAAATATCCTAATACATAAGAAGCTATCCTATCTGTGTTAAATTAGTTGAGCCGCAGATCTATGCGGCATTCAGTGACTGTAGCCTCATAGTCAATATCTGCAGCTGTTGTCGGAGTAGGGGCAGAAGCTCTCGTTCCCCTGAGGCAGAGCAAAGCCGACCGAAGGAGAGAGAAGGACAGTCGACATCTCATTCAGGCTGTAACATAACTTCTGGGCTGCTGCTTCTGTTCGGAGATCCACTCGGCGAGTCTGGCGTAGAAACATCTTGCACTTGGGCCCATCCCACCAGAGGTTGTGAACACTAGAGGAGTGAAGCTGCCTTGATCAACATTTTGTATTCTCTCCCCATATGCCCTTCTCTTGTCGTTCTCGTGCCTCCTATGCGCAGCATCGAGAGCTAGGTTACGGTGACAAACGGCCATGGGATCAAAAATCCTGATGTCGAAGAAAGCTCGCTGTCCCTGCGTCCAGAATCCTCGAGCACTGACGTCCACACGGGCTTCGTTAGAAGTGTTTGAAGTCCTATGTTGGAAGATCTCGCCATCCAGTGGAAGGAGGGTCGGTTCTACCATGACGTCCCGGCAGATTTCCTTCAACATATTTGCTGTGAGATCCCTTACCTCGTCATGCCTCATGCATATGAAGCCCCCCTTCTTGCAGACCATGGCGTGATCGCCATCATAGGGAGAGCCACACACGCATTGGGAGGGCAAACCATCTACTGGCCAACCGTACCTTAGAGCAATGGCATCTGTAAATTCTTGTTTGTTAAGGCTGAAACCATTTGCCCTTATCGGTAACATAGTTAACCAGTTCGAGGCGCCCACCTCCTGCGCTATAGCTACTTTTTTTGTCAAATTTTCTGGAACCTGCAGCAATAGTTGCTGCAACATGTCATTTTGGCAGTGCTGCCGATCTGTTGTAATGGACCTACGGATCTTATTAACTTCGCTGGTGTCCACTTCCCCTGTTGCATTCTGGGCTATTATGTGGTCAGTGAGGGCTGCCGTGAGCTTAAGTGAATTTTGATGTTCAGAGTCAGCACTCTCCTCTGGATTAGTTAGGCCCATCCCTCCCAGTCTTGGTGGAAGTGCAAGAAGTGTTCTTTCTGCTAGGGTTAAGTCAGGATGTTTCACTAGTTTGGGAATGAACTTGACACTGATTGCTTCTTCCAAAGGGTGGAGGAGGGGTCCGATCTCAGGGATGGTACGCATCAGGTAGTTCCAATGATGCTTGACTCCATGGGTGAATGCTGCAAAGGCCGCATGTGGCCCTGTGTTAGCAATCTCCGATAGAGCTTGGATTTCGCTAACCCACTCATTCACCTTTCCCGCTACGTACTGGGTCTTGAAGTCCGTAGTGCCAATTACTGGATTAGTCACCGCGATGGGAGCTCCAGGTTATGATCCGAAAGAGTGGCGCCTCTTTATAGATAGCTCTAAGCGGAGTCTGAAGTGTGTTTTATTACATATAGGCAACATCTTTGGCGCAATACCCATAGGACACTCAGTACACCTGAAAGAAAAATATGAACACATCAAAACGGTTTTGGAGCGACTCAAATATGAAGAACACAAATGGATCATCTGTGTTGATCTAAAAATGGTCAATTTTTTGCTAGGACAGCAAGGTGGGTATACAAAATTTCCTTGCTTTATCTGCCTCTGGGACAGCAGAGCCAAAGACAGACACTGGATTCAGAAGGAATGGCCAGTTAGGGAAAGCCTCAATGTTGGGGAAAAGAACATCATTTATGAACCCCTAGTGGAACGTGAAAAATTTGTTTTCCCGCCCCTTCACATCAAGCTGGGCCTTATGAAACAGTTTGTCAAGGCGCTCGATGCTGACAGTGACTGTTTTAAGTATCTGTGTGAAGTGTTCCCTGGTTTAACGCTAGAAAAACTCAAAGCAGGTATTTTCGACGGCCCTCAAATTAGGACGCTGATTAAAGACCAAGCCTTCACTCAATCCATGACTGATGTTGAGAGAAATGCATGGGGAGCATTCGTTTCTGCTGTAAGGAACTTTCTTGGAAACAGGAAATCAGAGGACTATAAAAAGCTCGTTGAATCTTTGATGGAAAGTTTCCATGTGTTAGGTTGCAACATGAGCATTAAGATGCATTTCCTGAACAGTCATCTTGAACTGTTTCCGGCAAACTTGGGGGACGTGAGTGATGAGCAAGGTGAACGCTTTCACCAGGATATCAAAGTCATGGAAGACAGGTATCAAGGTCGCTGGGACATTCACATGATGGCGGACTATTGCTGGAGCATTCAGCGAGACTGCACTGAGAGGCGATATTCAAGACAGTCCATTAAACGCAAGTTTGTGCCTGGCATAGTTCACAAAAGCAACTGATGAATCCAAAATGTGCTTGTCAAGGTAAATAAAAGTAATTAAAAATTAATTCTACGTGTTTGGTAATTCCTCTCTGTGTGCTGGTTTAGATTTTTAGCAGTAGTATATGGTAGTCTAACTATATATAGTAGTAAATGGTAGGTAACTCACCGCAACAAAACTAAACCCGATAGAAAAAAACCGGTGCCATATTTGAAATCAGTGACCTCAATTTACCCAGAAACAGGTCTCAAAATGTATGCAACTGACAAAAAGTTGAATTTTGTTCCCCAGTCGGTAAATTTTCAGTTTCAGCCCCTACTGTTCGATCATAAATACCCTATTATCACCATTATTAGTCCTAGTTTATTATACCAAAAAAAATTCTTTCCCGAAAACGTATCTTACCTTGTGTATATTTTATAGATGATGGGAGTTGTTTCAGCGTTGAGAAACAACACCTTGTGAAGTGTCAGTCAGAGAAGTTCAAAAGGAAATTTTATCCTTTTTACTAATCTTCAGCAACTAAGTCGTTCGGTGACAACTTATCTTCAGTAATGTCAACGGTTTAAAATATTAATATTTTTTTGTATTTTTAATGGTTCAAGTACACGAGATTGTATCTTTTTTCTAACCGAGAAACACCCACACACACACACTATGACGTCGACGTCATCAGCCTCGCCTATTCCCATTGGTCACAAGTTCTTGACGTCATCAGCCTCGCCTATTCCCATTGGTCACAAGTTCTTGACGTCATCAGCCTCGCCTATTCCCATTGGTCACAAGTTCTTGTCGAAAACTTATAAGTTGGTTCATTATTGAAGTATTAACTATTCTGTACAGCTTAATATCAGATTATTACGGAAAATAAGTACTATACAGTTAAGTGTATTCAATGATTTTGTTATTAAAAATCTCTTTTGTCTTGTTTTTTAATTTATTGATAACTTATCGACATGAATCACCACTATTGTTTTAGTTTGTAATCAAAATTAAAAACAGCTGAAAGATCTGATACATTCCTAGTTGAATTATCATTTATTTTTATTGCTTGAATATAACAAATTTGTTTATCGTAGAGTATTAGTTTTAAATTCATTTATATAGAAACATCCTCGCTGTGTTATGTCGGTACTTAGGAATTTTGATTTAACTCTTTAATTCGTACAAAAAAAAAATATGTAACTATTCGTTGCATAACTTTTGAATAGTTGCTATGCTTATAGTTTTATGAATCATAATTAAGAAAGACTAGAAGATGAGCTATTATAAAGAGTAAGTCAGTGAAGGCATATACAGTACATACAGAATATTAAACAATTATTCCTCATCTTATGAAACATGGACATAACCAACATGTAGTTGCCAGTTTGGGTTTGGGTTTTGTTTTTGCGGGCACAGGTGCATACTTTCCGTAATAACCTGATTTTAATGCTTTAAAGATAAATGAATATTTCCAATAATGAACCAACTTATAAGTTTTTCGCCAAGAACTTCCGACCAATGAGAGCAAGCCTGGCTGATGACGTCAAGAACTTGTGACCAATGAGAGCAAGCCTGGCTGATGACGTCATAAACGTTAATACTGTGGTGTGTGTGTTTTCTCGCTCAGAAGAAACAAAACAAAATCTCTTGTACTCGACTCCAGTTTGTAAAAACTTGGAACATTTTGAATAGAGCACATGACAGAGGATAAATTATCACCAAGAGACTTATAGTTGAAGAAGAACAGTGACTTGTAAACATCTCAGACTGACGCTCAAGGAGGTGAAGTTTCTCGTAACTGAGAAAATATCTTTCATCTCCAATAATAAAAGGTAATATACCTTTAGGACAGATTTTGTTTTATATTGCTTAAGTAATATTAACATATAATTGTAGAAGTGGTGCTCCAAGTGTAAAATGAACAGCAGTAACATAGTCAGGTGTCCTCGGCTGTTGTATTGGTAATTCAAGATATCTGGAGGTGCCGTGCTCTGTCGTGTCCTTTAAGACCCGTGGCTGTCCTTAATATGGGGTAGTTTATTGTGTGCCTCTTCTGTACCTGAAGACCAGTGGCCTGTGTAGGATCCCTCCATTGATCTTGTTAATTTTGTCTAGGGCTATTTTGAAGCCCAGTACTGTTCTCGATTCCACGGCTTGAGCTGGGAGAACGTCCCATAGATCTATCACTCTCTCACTCTATGTGAAGAAGTATTTCCTTGTGTTCGTTCTGCATGATAGCTTGGTGAGCTTGAAGTTGTCCCTTCGTGTTGTCCCTTTCAAGATTTTAATTGTTTTAATGAGATCTGTTCTATTGGGCTTTTTTCTGAATAGTTGTTCGTCTTGAGGCCCTTAGTTTACTTGGATAATCGAGATGGCATAGTTAAAGAATCATCTTGGTTGCACCTTTTCTATGGGTGTTAGATATTTCTGGAGGTAGGGTTTCCATGCCTGAATACAAAAATCCATACAATAAGAAGCATTTTCTTATCATTGTATTCAAAGGTATGCTTTATAATTCCCAAATATATTTTTTATTATTATTATTATTATTACTGCTGGGGCATCCCCCCCACTTGTTGCGTCGCCTTCAAGTGATTGATTGATCTGTCACAACGCCAACAGATTTTAATTTATCGACAGTATCCAGGAAGTTGTCATTAACAGAATAGTTGTGATTGGGGTTGTTGTATCCTATTTGTAGGGTCTTGCATTTCGTAATGTTAAAGGACGTTTGACTGTCTCCAGACCATTGAACAGCTCATGGACGAGACTGAGCTATGGTTGAGAGGTTTAGAGCTGTATTGACTGTGAAATAACCAACAAAACTGTAGAGCCATTGGTCACAGTACTCGAGGCACAGGACGGTGCCTTAAATATATGAACTGAAAAGCGGTGTGGGTGACCTTCGTAAAGTATTACCGTACTTTCAACAGAGAGAGAGAGAGAGAGAGAGAGAGAGAGAGAGAGAGAGAGAGATAAGAACGCGTAACTTTAGATTCATTTACTAACTTTGAGAGACAAAGCTGCTAATACATACTGTACAAGTATATGGTGCAGTTCACATGTTGACTCGTTTCCATCGATTCATTAGGGGTAATTGATTCATTAGGGGTAATTTTTCTCCATAGTGGCAAATAATACTGACCAAAAACTAGGATTGTTTGTAAAAATAATATAAGAAAATATACATATGGCAAGGCAATAGAGTTGACAAAGCAAGATAAACGGAGTATTTGACAGGATTGGTCCAGAGACAAAAAGAATAAAAACACTGAAATGATTATCATTCGCTTTCAGGAGGGATTTTGAGTTAACCTTGTGTGTGTGTGTGTGTGTGTGTGTGTGTGTGTGTGTGTGTGTCCTTTGTGTCAGTTTGTTGACGTGATGTGTGGGGAAGGTAGAGGAAGTTACATATACACACATGACAATGGGTGAGTCGGTGAAACAGCTGTAGGTGTTTATACATCTCATGTAGTCAGAATGATGATAAGTGCATCAACTGTGAACACAGATCAGTGGCTGGAACTCCAACAGGACTCATATTCATTGCATTTTGAGTGTGTGCTGAAGGAAGTGAAAAATGTTAAGTAACTTTTAAGGTCAACTGATCCCTAGTGTATATAAAAAAAATAAACTAATTTTGCTATGACTAGATAAGATTTGATTTATCACTTTTCAGCCACAGTTCTGTTGTAGTCGTATCTAACATGACAAGCTTTCTCCATTGTTGGTATTGCTTTCGACTGGTGGAAAATGATTACCCCCTTTGTACGTTTTCACAGTGGGATAATTACCCCCAGCGTCCTTGTTATATCCTCCCCACAATGGGCAAATGACCGACCTCAGGTACGGCCACGGGGGACGTGAACCACAGCAATAGGGTCTGTGTGGTGGAGGTGGGCTGGGTCCTGCCGCACTCCCACCCTCGGGGTCAACTCAGACCACCAAGCAATCTCATGTGCCTCATACATGGCGGGTTTCTGTGTTTACTAGAGGCTGTGTCCTAATTACTTCTCCAGGGCGTTACACACAACACGGCAGCCACTGTTAATTCCTTCTCATTATTCAGAAAATATACAAATTATTTATGTCTTTGAAGGATTCATTTAATTGAACGTGAGGTTTTGGGTTAGTGGTGTAAGAGGATGACTTTATTTGAAGTGAAGAATATTCCTCATTCTCATAATATACTGGGCTGGTGTTGGTGACATAATTTTATAAGCTCCCTCCCTAACAGAGTGCCTCGTGGGCGATCATGAAAATTGTTTTAGCACCGAAAATGTTTTACACGATGAAAAATCTGGCGTATGTTGAGGGCGGGGAAGGTGACGTATGAGGATGGACGCTTCCCCTGGGAGTGGCTGCCCCCAGCCCTCACCACCACGCTAACCTGGCTCAAAAATGCACGTCGTGAGCATATGCTAATGTGGCTCTCCATGACCATAATGTACCTGCGGTAGTCAGTGCCTCACTCCCAGGGAAATGTGTGCCGTAGGAGAATGCTAAAAGCTTTTGATGTGAAAACAAAAAGAGAGGAGGCAACATGTCTCTCTAATGCATTAAGGTAAATAAGTTTACACGGAGTAAGTTTCGACCTCTGGAGCGTCAACTGTGTATAGGTTACAGCTGAGGTGTGTGACAGTCGATCAGCTGACGTGAGCCCGGCCAGGTAATAACTGACCCCTGTAGTCTGCTGCTGCTGCTGTTCCTGCTGCTCCTCTTAAAGGGCAATAGTTCTATTCTTCCTGTCTCTGTTGAACTTGAATTGACAGTCAACTCATTCTTCGATAACCACGAACCTTGAAACATAAAGACGCCAGATTTATTGCTTAATTTTCTTTTATCAGTGTGATGAAGAATGGTGGCAGCAACACAACGTGACCACACCGTCTAGGTCAGCAGTGTTAGTGAATGTAGGAGTGGGATTATTCTTCTGTCAATTAACCTGTCACGACAAGCCATTAACTTGGCAACATACGACTAATTTCAATCAACCAAACGTTCAGTTTTTCTCATTTTGTACATCTTGCGCGAGAATATTTATTACTTTTTCATTAAATAACCTAAATTTTATGAAAGGCTCAGTCTCTTTCAGGTTTGAAAGCTTTATTGATATTTAATTTTTGAAAACCTGTATAATCAAAATCTCAGTATATATATATATATATATATATATATATATTATATATATATATATATATATATATATATATATATATATATATTATCCTGTACAGTTGTTGAAGAATAAAAAGGTAGCCAGTAATCAGTGTGAGGAAGGAGAGGGTGAGCCGAGGTGTAATTGGTAAGCTCGGTGTCCGTTAAGAAGGAAGCCTTTGGTTTGTGTTCCCAGAGGGTCACACAATCTATTGTTTCGGTGTCACTAACACACACACACACTTATATATATATATATATATATATATATATATATATATATATATATATATATATATATATATATATATATATATATATATATATATATATATATATATATATGTAACCGGTCGGAATCTATTGGACTTTAATTTCTCACTTGACTTGGGGTTTATTTAAAATTAATAGATGGTAATGGCAGTGGAAGCGCCCCAACAGATGCACACTTCCTAACCTAACCTAACCACTACTCTGGGGAACAAGGTTATACCTGAGATCAGAATTATGAAGAACAATCAGAGGCATTAAAAGAATCAAATCACAGTATCACTCTGGTTCCACTTGATGGCACAAACATTCAAAACAATATTATCAAAATTATCTAGAAACTATTAAACTACACCCGTAATAAAGGAGGGAAAATGTTCCTCCTGGTATCTCCTAGAGACCTAGACTCACGGTCTCAGTGTGTGACCATTAGTCTACTCAGATAGCCTCAGTGTACTCCCAGTGCGTCCATAAAGCGGACGGGGGTGAGCCAATCAGACCTTGTACAGTTGAGAGAAGCTTTAGCGTCCCGTGTCGTTTAGTTGTCGGGAGCACTCGTTCACTCAAGAGATCCTTTGCTACCCCGCTAAACAGTGACAGGCCTACTTTGATCGGTCCAATGGCGACAATCGCCACCCTCAATCCTCAACGGCAGTCTCAAACGGCAGTCAATCTCAGGTCAACTCCAGTCAACTTCAGTCAAGTGGGTTCTCACGGAAACCCTGAAATGAACTCACTGTTAGCTCTAGTTTACTTTATCACTGCCCTATCTAACCCTGTCTGAGATCGAATGAGACTTACTTGTTATACTGCAATATTTCAGCACAGGTGACTAGGCCACGTGACTATTTCTGGGACAGACGCGCAGAGACGTCTTGTTTGTGTGAGTGCTATCCGGGACTGAGAGAGAGGCCGCCTCGTGTCCTCTCAAGGCGCTAGCTTAGGCCTACGTGACCTATTTTCCGCCTAACTAATAACTCCTTGGGACACCCTTTAACATTATTCAGACTGCTAAACGATCTATAATAATTTCAAATTCAATAATAGTCCCTTAACTTCATGAATCGCATCATTATTAATCCGGTAAATTACATTTAATATCATATAGGCCCAGTTCCGCAATCTCCCACTATGTGCGGGGAGCGCTCTCTTCCCTCAGACGACCTTGAACGCTCAGTACCGCTAATGGCGGGGCATTCGAAATTACTCTGAAATTTCTGAATATTACAATCGACCCCCCTAAAAAAAGACAGCACTGTCCTCATGTGCTGAGAAGACCATTCATACGACCCCCCTAAAATTTGTTCTAAGAAACTGCATCTTACCCCTTTTGCTAAACGCAGCATTCCCGTCTTCTCTTCTCTCCTGCTAACACTTGACCCCCCTAAAAGAAAAACAGCACTGCCCTCATGTGCTGAGAGAACAACTTAGACCCCACCTTCAACTCTGTACTATTCCACTCACAGCTAACAACTCCATTTCTTCCCCATTTCTGCCTAGCCCAACTCATAACCAACCAGAACATCACGCTCCCCTTTTGCCTGGCCCTTAACTAGAGAACCAATGTCAAAATTAATACCAGCCCAAACAAACATGCTCTCCTTTTGCCTGGTCCTTGAACTAAGAGGAACCAGTGTCAAAACAATACTCAGTCCACGTCTCCGAACCTCATGCCGGCAGACCAACCCTCTGACAATGTACCAGTCCATATTAGTGAGGCCCTGGACATTACAACCGTACTCTCAATCCCGCTCATGACAGCAACTCAATCCCGCTCATGACAGCAACCACTACTCAACGCACATCTCTGACCTAACCATCTTTCCCATCCCCTCTGCCCTACTCACGACTCCTCCAACTCACCCTCGACAACCTGCCTTTTCTCATTACCATGCACCCTAAACTGTAATCGGTCGGCTTCGTCTTGTCTCTCAGCTGGAGGGCTCGATCAACCTCTCTGAACTACTTACGTACCCCTATATTTCCCACTTGGACCTCACACTTCCTTGACTGCTGAACGTGTGCCTGACATTCACCCCTTGTTTCCTCCCTGAACCGTTGAATGTGTGCCTGAGACTCCCACTTGAACCTGTTTACCTGTGCTTGATAATCCCTCTTTAGGTCTCGGAACTCCTCTCTCAGCTGTACCAAGGTCCCGCGGTCGTCTCTCTTCCTCCTCATACACATCTCTACTGTCAAGCCTAACCAACTCAGTCCGGGCACAAGGATGAGCATCAGTGCGAGTTCAATCCCTACCAGTACTAACCAACACATGATGGCGTTCATTATCCCAACCACAGAACTATCAGTCACGAAATAAAATTAACTACGCTCTGCTACCATTTGTAACCGGTCGGAATCTATTGGACTTTAATTTCTCACTTGACTTGGGGTTTATTTAAAATTAATAGATGGTAATGGCAGTGGAAGCGCCCCAACAGATGCACACTTCCTAACCTAACCTAACCACTACTCTGGGGAACAAGGTTATACCTGAGATCAGAATTATGAAGAACAATCAGAGGCATTAAAAGAATCAAATCACAGTATCACTCTGGTTCCACTTGATGGCACAAACATTCAAAACAATATTATCAAAATTATCTAGAAACTATTAAACTACACCCGTAATAAAGGAGGGAAAATGTTCCTCCTGGTATCTCCTAGAGACCTAGACTCACGGTCTCAGTGTGTGACCATTAGTCTACTCAGATAGCCTCAGTGTACTCCCAGTGCGTCCATAAAGCGGACGGGGGTGAGCCAATCAGACCTTGTACAGTTGAGAGAAGCTTTAGCGTCCCGTGTCGTTTAGTTGTCGGGAGCACTCGTTCACTCAAGAGATCCTTTGCTACCCCGCTAAACAGTGACAGGCCTACTTTGATCGGTCCAATGGCGACAATCGCCACCCTCAATCCTCAACGGCAGTCTCAAACGGCAGTCAATCTCAGGTCAACTCCAGTCAACTTCAGTCAAGTGGGTTCTCACGGAAACCCTGAAATGAACTCACTGTTAGCTCTAGTTTACTTTATCACTGCCCTATCTAACCCTGTCTGAGATCGAATGAGACTTACTTGTTATACTGCAATATTTCAGCACAGGTGACTAGGCCACGTGACTATTTCTGGGACAGACGCGCAGAGACGTCTTGTTTGTGTGAGTGCTATCCGGGACTGAGAGAGAGGCCGCCTCGTGTCCTCTCAAGGCGCTAGCTTAGGCCTACGTGACCTATTTTCCGCCTAACTAATAACTCCTTGGGACACCCTTTAACATTATTCAGACTGCTAAACGATCTATAATAATTTCAAATTCAATAATAGTCCCTTAACTTCATGAATCGCATCATTATTAATCCGGTAAATTACATTTAATATCATATAGGCCCAGTTCCGCAATCTCCCACTATGTGCGGGGAGCGCTCTCTTCCCTCAGACGACCTTGAACGCTCAGTACCGCTAATGGCGGGGCATTCGAAATTACTCTGAAATTTCTGAATATTACATATATATACACAGAAAGAGAGAGAGATGCTATTACACTTCCACAATTTCTGATAGAGATTCATTTAATAAAAAAAATTTGACTTAAGCTCCGGGAACTGTGTAATTGGGAGCTTTGATATAAAGTGTGTGTAATAATAATAATAATAATAATAATAATAATAATAATTAACGGTTTATTGAAACTGCAGCGGGCCTATTGGCCCACACTGGGCAGTCCCGTTTACACCCAACTCCTATTGCTCATATATCCATCCAACCTATATTTGAAGCTATCCAGCGTATTCAAGTTAATGATGATATTTGGTAACTTATTCTACTCGTCCACTACTCTATTTCCAAACCAATGTTTACCTATTTCGCCCCTAAATCTAAATTTGTCTAATTTAACACCATTGTTAAGAGTTCGCTCCTGGTTGGATAGTTTGAATAGCTTTGTAATGTCCCCTTTGTTCAGCCCTGACTTCCTTTTATACACCTGGATCATATCGCCCCTCACTCTACGTCTCTCGAGGGAGTGCAAATTAAGATGCTTTAACCAGTCTCTGTACTCAGGTTCTTAATGCCCGGGATTAGTCTTGTCATTCTCCTCTGAATTCTTCCCAAGGATTCTATATCCATTGCAGGAGGGTGTACAGTAGACAGGTGTTCATAGTGATTCAAATATGGCTTCATAAACGGACATTAACGTGGCTAATGTGTGACGGGTATTGTACCTATATCACCGCCAGCATCTCGTTCCTCACCACCAAGGAACAGTCTTAACTCAGCTGTTCACAAGAGTCTTTAAACATAAAAAGTCTCAGTGGACTAGAATGATATAGTCCTTTAAGAATAATGAAATAATCTTTAAAAAGTACAGAAATGTTAGTCTTTAGCTAAATGCTTATAAGATTCTTACAAAAACACTGATCAGTCGACCTCAATTTAATCTAATCGTAATTTAGAAAGGACACTGTACGGCACTTGCATAGTTTGGGTCAGTACTTGATGAGAGGCAGTACAAGCTGTGGCCCAACTCAGAATTATACCTGATGAATAACATTAATGAAATCCTCCCGTAACAGTCTTGCTCACTTTAGCTTCTTACAATGTATTCAACTCCGCTTCGAAACCAAGAACTTCAAGGAGCTCATCAAGAACCTTACACCAAGGTGACTTCATCTCTTCAGACTGTTTACTGTGGTATTAAAGAAGTTGCCAGGCTGAGGTGATACACGCTTGAATGTCAGTGGCACCTACATGAAGCACCTTCGTTTATACTGATGACATTTGATATTTGCATCAACACAGGCAGACTTACAAGCATGAACACGTGAACTGAATAGATCATCTGAAAGAGTGAAACTGAAATACAACTTTACCAGAACTAAAGTATTATTCAACTGACTCACCATACTCCCCCAGACATACAGTGATTGATGTGAACTTGGAAAGAAGCCTCACACTATACACGTGTTAAAATCAGTCAAGAGCAATTCAAAGACGATTCATATATGATACAGCACCTTCATAAAATTAAGTTATTTATTGGAATGTAATATGACGTGTTGTCTAGAGTAAAAGTATATGACTGTTGCAAGCTGCTGTTACTTACCTATAGATGTGCAACAAGTCACTGGAATACTAAATTAATGCAGGAACTCCAGACTACTGTGAGAAGCTTAAAAAGATATATGGTAGACACTGGGGCAGCAAGAGTAATGAGTGGTTGAGATTTTAACAGGGGTAAAATTTATTTAAAGTTATAAGAAACTGAACTGGCAGAGTGCTGTCCAGAGTGCAGGAGAAGGAGGCAAACTGTGGACTCAGCTAGGCTCCGGCCACACGATAACAACCCAGTAAAACAACAACAACTACTAAACTGAAAGATGGCTCACGATAGTTTTAGGCACTCAGTAAGCAGGGTGAAGCTAAGACAGGGAGTTGAGGAAACAATTTGGGTAGTCTTCATCCAGTAGTGGACTGATGCAAGCTGGTGAGAATGACGATAAGAAAAAAGATAAAGATAAAAAATTATATATATATATATATATATATATATATATATATATATATATATATATATATATATATATACAGGAGTAGGTGCGACTCCAAACAAGCATTTAGTGAATCATGAAGCACAATCAAATAATCACATCCAATCAACACTCGGACGAGATTTTTTCCTCGATACATAACGGCCTCAAGCACTTAACTCACTTTATACACGACACAATCACGGGGACACATATCTCCACCAGGACACAGGAAAGGGACCGATTGATACAGGATACATAACACGCAACAACAACAACAACGAGATACACACATCATTGTAGAGTGTATAATTGGTGTAGGTTATGGTACGTTCATCCATATAACATTCTCCTGGGTCTACTGTCCCTCCGACACCCCTTCACTACTCACCGTATCTTCTTCGCAACTTTGGCCTTTCCCTTACCTGTACCTTAACAACATATCTCTCTTTAACTTACCTCACAAAATTCTTCTCTTCCCCCCAGTATATATGGGGAGGTGAGCCCCCGTCGAGGGCGTAGGTGTGAGGCCAATAACTAATGGCAAGAGGCCGGACGCAGCAATCCCTGGGCATAGATCAGCGTGGCGGGCGGGCGCTTCATAATTGTGCTGTACAGTAGATCAAGCGGGTGTCGCCGAGAGTGAGGCCCCGCGCGTCCCACCTTGACTGAAATTGGGTCATATTTTCGAGCCGCAGCAAAGTGGGAGGTTCGGTGTTTTCAAATCTTGGGTGTTTATGCCCCGGGTGTTGTCTTTTTTAGGAGGATGCTGTTTTATGGTTGTTTACACTGGAGTAAAGTGTGGAGGGGCGTGAAAGGGTGGGTTGATATTCACTGCTGGCCACGAGGTTTGAAAACTTTGTGGTTCATGTATTATTTTCACGGTTTGAATTTATTTGTTTCTCCTTTGCCATGTTTACATACTCTGTGAATAATTTAGTTGGTCGAGATTTTACAAACAGTTGCATATGATCTAACATGGCAGCCTCTTATACCATCGAGAGAATTGAATGTTGTTGATGACTTAGGATGTACACGGTTTGAGTCGAAGGCATTTCATCTTTAAGACACGCTGGATAATGGTAGAGTTTCCTGCACAATAGCTGGGGGTAAATTCCTGACAGGTCATTCCGATGGGCAAGTGAAATATCGTGAGTCTCTCACAGTGGCGTGTATTCATAAGAAGCAAGGTAAGCATTGCTTACCCTATAACAATGATTCCCTTCCAAATAAAAATATCTTATTTAATTAACATATTATTTAATTCAATCGTGTATAGCATTGTGCATTTTTTTTGTCCCAGTTAATTTGTGAAACTTGCAAGACGGGCATTTTCCGCTTGAAAATCTATCCCTCAAGTACGCAATATTCCACTGCAGTACCCTCGTTCCCCCACGCTCACAGCGTCAATGGTATGCCATTGCCAGACGTAAGATGAGCACAAATAATTTAACTTATGTTACTCCCCTTTTTCCAAACCCATGTAAATAAGGTTCAGATCAATTTAATAAGCTGTGGAAAGCATTCTGATGCTGGAATGTCCCCTCAATAATATTTGTTATTATCAGTCAGTATAATTAATTGTGCTAGAAATTTGGTCAACGTAAGCCCAGCGTCCTCCCTGGTCCCCCTCCCCACCCCCTATACTCGCTGCCAGCATTACCAGTTCATTAATTTTTTTTTCAATGATAAATTCGTATCCGTAAATAATAATTATCTGACCTTATTTATGTTTCACAGTTTCGTAGACTATTGGACTCATTATCATAGTACTTGAATAATGTCATTGTCATTTTGGAATAATGTAATAAATTAATAATGGCTATAAACTTTTTTCGAATTGATAGATTTTGTTTTGAAAGAGATGGTATCACTGTATGAGGCTACGGTCTATGTCAACACTCAACGTAAGAAATTCAGTTGACTTTCAGAGGTCATGATGTGTGAGTGCGACGCATTTATTTGGATTAATATACCCCCAAACTGAAAATGCAGTCGCAGGAGGAGCAAAGTTCAGCATGTGCAGGCACTGTATGTGATCTACTAAAGAATTCTTTTAGATCTCGTGACTTTACAAGTAAGAAAGTTATTGTGGAAAATGGCAGGGGGATTTTTATCATCGATGACTGATTTTAATTTTTGCTTTCTCTTAAATCTTTTTGCATCATTTTTCCCATTGTCAGATACACTATTTGATATACTGCAAGCAAAAACTCATGATGTTGGTTATTGTGTCAAAAAAGTGAATGATTTTCGCCTGGCTTTGGAACAGAAGAGAGAAGAGTTTGAGAACATTTGGGAAACAACAAAGAACTGTGATCACATAAATGAAAATGAACCCAGATTTAAGAGACAAAAAGGAAATGTTGATGTGAAGACGTCATTCTCACGTCTTTATGTAGAAATATATGACACGATACTTAACCAGGTTAATATCAGATTTGCAAATTTGGATTCATTAAGATTCTTAGAGCTTTTACACTCTCCATCATTCTGTGAGTTTACTAAGTTTGGGCAATTTCCAGAGCTTGCTTTTCAATCGCTGAAGTGTAGCTATGAATATTTCTTTGATTTTTTATCACTGAAATCGCAACTTAGAGTTGTTTACATGTCAGAGGAATTCAAAGATAAAACTATAACAGAAATTTTAAGTTTTATAAAGCTGAATGACTTGGAAAAGGCTTACAATGAAGTAGCAAGACTTTGTGAATTAATTTTAACAGTTCCAGCAACGACTGCATCTGTAGAGCGCAGCTTCTCTGCTTTGAAGCGAATTAAAACGTACTCAAGAAATTCTCAAGGTCAAGAAAGATTGCAAAGTTTAGCCCTTCTATCAATTGAAAAAGAAGTATTGCATAATCTTCAGAGCAAGCCAGAATTTTACACCAAAGTTACTGATCATTTTGCTCGTAAGCCAAGAAGAATTCCATTGAACTATGTTTAAAATGGTAAGTTAAAATATTATTTTGTTAATTACTTCCTATTTTATAATTATGTTAAATGAATAATAAAATGATATTAATATTCTTACTCCAGCTTCATCAGAGATCTTACCAGCGTCATTTGCTTACCCTAGCATTTTTCTCACGACACGCCACTGGTCTCTCAGGTATATAATAAACTGTGCCTGGTGTGTGGGGGAGAGAGACTGTGGCGGCGGGAGTAGCTGCAGCGTGTGATATGCGACACAGGTGAAGGATTCTATTTACTATAACACAGCGGCTGTACCAGTAGTGAGCACCTTGATGGAACAGCTGTGTTAGTTGTCAGGTTGGCCTTTGATAAAGTTACCCCTAGCTGGTAATGAACGTGTAATAGTGACTAGAATCAAAACATTAACCTGTGGTGCCTGTGTGTATGTGTCAGAGAGAGAGAGTCTGAATGTCGTATCGAACTGCTGCCCGACTCGAGATTACCATTGTAGTTGTGAGTGATTGGGTAAAAGGATTGGCTAGGAAGAAAGTAGTAATCCCTGGAAGGATACTCGTTTATTATAATATCAAGGTTGATAGCTGTCCCGGTGTGTACAGTGTCACTTGTATTAATTGGTAAACAGACGGAGGAGCTGGTGACGTAACTCAACAAATGTAACTTTTATCGATAGTTGTAGCAGCTCGTACAGGTAATCCGCTCAGCAACTTAACGTTATTGTTATACTGTTATTACTGTGCTTTAACGACTAAGGTTTTTAAGCGCCACTAAACCATATTTTCACTGAATAGCGTCTCGTAACTTAACTAATATTGTGACTTCCCAGTGTTATTGTTATGAGGACACGTACTTTTTATCTCTCGTAACTGTTACCTTTAATAAAGTCAATCTCCCCAGGAGAACACCGCCTTTTATAGCACGGGGTGACAAAGTAATACCTCCCGTAATGCTTTCTGGATCTTCAAAGGTAAAAACAATTGTATTATGAAGCTTTCAGGAGGTCGGCTCGGTGTTTACAAAGACGCATCTTGCTTCACTTCATTTACGTCCAGTACTTTCGGAAATTATTCATATACAGTGTGAGTGTATATATATATATATATATATATATATATATATATATATATATATATATATATATATATATATATATATATATATCACAGGCAGGAACGAATTATCTATAAGACGGATTTGTTGCTCCCAGCGATCGTACGAGTGTTTCTCCACCTGAGGTGGTCACAGACAAGACGTACAGGAGGGAGTTAACATCACCCTCCCTCTCGTGGCTCTGTCTTAGAGACAAAAGACGATCATTCCGGATAATGGCAACCTGCTTAAACACGCAGAGGCCTTAAACTAATAGTCCCACGATGCCCCGATATGAGGTTATATATCAGATCAGGTGCCCAGCTTCAGCCACACAAACTTATAAAGTACTCCCCGATATAAAAAATTCTTGCTTACACAATAACCCGGAGGAATTTGATAAAATCCACCAAGGCCGGCCCCAGACACCAATATAAACATGGTCCTGGAATACTGTAATAAAATAGCCGCGGCTGAGTTGGTTTTATTAGAGCAGCTGGTGTATGTGTGTGTGTGTGGAGGGGAGGGGGGGGGGGGGTCGCCGAGAGTGTTTCCTCTCATCTTTATTTATCACTCCTTTGACTAATCTGAAGATTACAGGGGTAGAGAGTGCCAGGCCGTGTGTGTGTGTGTGTGTGTGTGTGTGTGTGTGTGTTAGGCATTGTATACACCAAGATGAACTCCTCTCTTTACTATTAACTCCATGGATGCCGTCTCTCTGTTGACTAATGTCGTCTGGTGTTGGCCAAATAAAATAATAAAAATGGCGTCCAGTAGTAAAGAGGTCAGTGGAGATAGTTTATTAATTATGATAAACAAATCATCATAATGCACTACGACAGAGTGTATGCGTCTGTCTGTCTGTCTGTCTAAGTTTGTCATTTTAGTCTCGGTTCTCCCGCAAGACGTCGGCTCCAGCCAGCGGTGTCAGCAGGTCTTCACCACCGTCTCCCTCCCTGCCTCGCCGTCATCAGGAAGTGAACTGATCGCTTAGTGCGTCAGCTCCCCCACTTATATATATTGCTGGTCTGTATCCCAGGGTGTGGTGGCGGGTCCTGTTGGCGCCTCAACCATGTGTCTGGCGCCACAACCGCATGTGTGGCGCCACAGCCGTGTGTCTGGCGCCACAACCCCATACATGCAACTGACACCATCATCAGTTAGTGCATGTTAACAGTCTGACCTTTATAACTCGCCAGCACTACTGTTTAAGACTGTGATGGAGTAACCGGGCCTTCGTGAACAGTCTCGTACAGTCTATCTCAGTTCCTCACTTAACCGAACAGTCACTTCCATCCTCTCCCAATGACTGTCTCCTCCTGAGGTAAACAACGTCTTCCACTGACTGTAAACAAATACGCTTTTCCTATATAAATTAAATTGATGTATAGACCCACACAACACTAACGTGATCCCTTACGTAAATTTAGATCACATTTATCTCTTAACAAAATACATTGACCTCGGGAACCACTTAACTGACGTATACATTTAGCGATGGGGACAGACGGGCACACTTTGAGACAGGCGGAGGACGTACAACTGGGCCACAAGAATAAGTACACACCTACGGTTCGTGTTTGAGACAAAATATCTGGCAACACTGTCCTGAACAGAACAGACAAAATTATAAAATGACCTGTAATTTATGTTTTATTCCTACATATATGTTGTAAATACATTTGTTGTGAATGTTTTACTCGTGTCTTGTGTTTATATTATAAGTTATATATTGTATCCAATGGTAGTAAACTTGTTGCCGAATGGGATTGCAGTTATCGTACAGCTTCCTCCTCCTCCTCCTCCCCCCACTTTTTCTCTTACCCTACTTTTTTTTTTACTGATGTTTGGATTAAATAGAAGAATAATGAAGGGGAAACAGAAAATAGTTAGAGATAACGGACGGACGGACGGACTAGGGGATTAAAGGTAGCGCCCGTGGACGGATGGACGTACACATTCTATACAGGATCAATTATATTTCCCTGCGTCAGGCCAGGTGGCGCGGGGGTCGGGAATAAAAGTGAGCAAGAGTGAGTCAGTATCGTTTGAATATTTATGTATTTATTTATTGTAACTGTTATTAAAAATGTTGGCGTTGTAACTGGTTGATGTATGATGTATATTTAGTTTCAACACATGTAGTAATAATTAACGATAATACCAACAGTGTAATTGTTAAAAACGATTTGCAAACCAGCAGTTACAGATAGCGAAGAGTTGTTTGTTAAGGAGCGGCGTCTGGGGTGGTGTCGGCAAGCGCTTGTATGTTTTTTTTCCTAGGACGAAGAATGATACACGGCGGCCCAGAATAGTTACTTGAAAAAAAAATCTATCAAGAAGACAATTTCGAATAAATTTGTCATATACTGTACATATACATTATACAGATTATACATATTCAACTTTTTATCACATATAATTTGAGAATTCTATTGCCATATATTATTTTATGCACGTATAGCCTTATCGTTGACCATCCTGGGTAAACAATTCCTGCTTCAGCTATGTCTGGTCCGTCATTGTTGGCTTGACCTGTGGACGAGAAGTACCGGATTTTTTTTTTTATCTTTACTTGACGCTGATGGCGGAACTTATGAATCTAGTGAAGAACTTATGTGTGGTTGATCATAGTGCAAAGGAAAATACGCTTACAAGAATATAGATAAATTTACGAGTGTTTAAGTGACTTGAGGGGGCATGGAAGCAGCCTTTTTGCTCGAGTGAACTTTTGAGCCGGTGAATATTAACATTTAAGTGGTGAACATTATGTCTTATGGAGGTAGTGTGTACAGGGGACTCTGTGTTGAAGAAAATCGTCTGGTGTTAACTAAATGAAATACTAAAAGTGGCGTCTTGTAGTGAAGGGGTTAGTGGAGGTACAGTTTTAAGTTATGGAAGTGAACACATCGGTTTAGAAACTAAACACAAGACTCTTGAAGTGGTGGAACAGACACTCTTCCTCAATAAAGGTAAGGGATTGAAATTTTGGATCACCTGTAGTTTCCCCACCCCCCTCCGGCATAATTAACCTTAAGATTAACCTAACCTAAACCTACCTCTATCAAGGTAACGTTAGGGTATTCACTTATCAGGCGAATGGAGCTGGTAGGTCTAATCTTCAGGTGACCCGAAAATTTGCCACAGCAGAAAATTGTCAAGGTCTCATTATGTAATTATCAGTGTTTCCTCCCGTTAATATTACTGTAGTGATTATTAAGGTTCTCTACCGGCCACGATTGTTGAGGAGTTTATCTTAACTTAATAGATGGGGAAGTTATGAGTCAATGAGAGATGGAAACTGAGGGTGTGAGGAAGAGATATTTGTCTGACTGTAAAATGTTGTCAAGTTGCGTCACCTCTGCCGCAACAACAAGTATGATGGGAAATAAATCATCATTGATCTGTTCACTTGCGTTAATTAATTTCCTTTAACTAGAGATTTAAGGTCATTAATTTGCCTGAACTTGAAATGTAAGTTAATTAATTTGCTTGAACAATGGATTCAAGTTAATTGATTTTACTTAACCGAAGATTAATGTAATTAACTTGTAATTGGGGATTTACGTTAATTAATTTGCTTTAACTAGGGATGTTAGAACTTTAATTTCCTTGTTAAGGGACAAAAATATTTACGAGCACCTTCACTGTCTGACTTGAGATACGAGTAAAAGATGGCGTCGAAATTACACTTGGCCTCTACTGTATCTATAACGATTCTTGGTAAAGTATTTGTGTAAGTTTTGAGTTAATGGAGAGAGAGGGAGAGGAAAAGAAGCGGGAGGAAAGGAAAAAACTGGGAAATGAGAATACTGTAGAGAAGTAAGAATGGAGAGGGGGAGGAGGGAGAGAAAGGGAATGGAGGAGACAAAATGTGAGAAAGAAAGGAAGGAGTAGGGAATGGGAGAGAAACGAGGGAATGAGGGCCAGGAGATGTGACTGGGGAGGTAAGTGGCACAGTGACTGATAAAGAGTGACTGGCGGGGACTGACTAACTGTTTTAGTGAGACTGTCTGGCGTGGTGGTGGTTTTGCCGTCGCTACAACAATGTGTCCAAGGTTCGCTCCCCAGAAACTTTTGTCTCTCCACTTCCTGTGTTTACACCACACACGTCCAACACCTGTTGCTTGTTCTTGTTTCTCTTACTCTTGTTGTCCTTTTTTCTTGCTCTTGTTGTTGTTCTTGTCCTTGTTGTTGTTCTTGTCCTTGTTTTTCTACTCTTGTTGTTCTTTTCCTTGTTCTTCTTACTTTTATTGTTGTTTTTATTGTCCTTGTTCTTCTTACCCTTCTTCCTCGTCCTCCTCACTTCATCATCCTCACTCCTCCTGCTTCCTCCTCCACCTGCTCACTCCTGCTTCCTCCTCCTCCACCTCACTCTTGCTTTCTCCTCCTCCTCACTCCTTCCTCTTCTTCACTTCTCCCCTTCCTCCTATTCCTTCTCACGCTTTTCTCCCATTCTCCTCCTCTTCCTCCAACACACATTCCACCCTCTCCTCTGCCTTCCTCTCCTTCCACCCTTCTCCCTTCCTCCTTCTCAACCCTTCCTCCTCCTACTTATTTCTGTATTCATTCTCCTCCTCCATCTCTTCTTTTTCGTCTTCATTGTTTACCTAATTTCCCTCCTCCTTGCTTCTTGTCCCTCCTTTGTTTCTTAAAGTTTCTTCGTCTTCTCCTCCTCCTCCTTCTCCTCCCTATTCTTCTCTTCCTTCATCTGTCTTCTCTGTTTTCATCATCTTTCTTCTATATTAAATTCTTGTTTTCTTTTTTCATTCTCCTCCTCCCCCTCCTTTTGTTTCTTCACTTCTTCCTCCTCCCTCTTTTAGTCCTTCTGTTGCTTCTCTTCTTCCTCCTTCTCTTTCCTTTAATCCTCTTTTCGTTTCTTCTCTTCCTCTTTCTTCCTCCTTTAGTCCTTCTGTTGCTTCTCTTCCTCCTCCTCCTTCCTCCATTTCTTCACCTTCGCTTCCTGTATAACACCGCAAGCATTTACCATCTGTTATGTGTGGTTCTGGTATCCTCCTTTCCTCCTCCTCGCCTCCTTTCCTCCTCCTCGCCTCCTTTCCTCCTCCTCCTCTTCCTCCTCCTTTCCTCCTCCTGATCCTCCTCCTCTTCCTCATCCTCCTCCTCTTCCCCCTTTCCTCCTCCTCCTCCTCCTTTCCTCCTCCTCTCCTCCTCCTCCTGATCCTCCTCCTCTTCCTACCTCCTTTCCTCCTGATCCTCTTCCTCCTCCTCCTCCTCCTCCGCCCCGTGAATTTCAGACTGCATCGTGTTGGAGGGGACACTGGTGTTGAGAGAGAGAGAGAGAGAGAGAGAGAGAGAGAGAGATTATGGTATATATATCTCAAATGGTTGTGGTGGTAAGTGGTGTTGGTAATGATGATCGGTGGTACTGGTAGTGGTGGTAGTGTGGTTTTAGGTGGTGGCAAATAGTGGTGTAGGTGGTTGTGTAAATAGAAGTGGTGCTATTGGTGGTGGTGGTGATTGTGGTAAGTGGTAGTGATCGTATAGGGAGTGATAGATGGTGATAGTGCAGACAGGTGATGGTGGTTAGTCATGGTTTATGGTAGGTAGCAATAGTAGTGATACCTGTAAATTTTGATATCGGTGGAGACTGGTTTCTAGTAGTTCAGAGACTGGTTTCTAATAGCTCAGAGACTGGTTTCTAGTAGCTCAGAGACTGGTTTCTAATAGCTCAGAGACTGGTTTCTAGTAGCTCAGAGACTGGTTTTTAGTAGCTCAGAGACTGGTTTCTAGTAGCTCAGAGACTGGTTTCTAGTAGCTCAGCGACTGGTTTCTAGTAGCTCAGAGACTGGTTTCTAATAGCTCAGAGACTGGTTTCTAGTAGCTCAGACTGGTTTCTAGTAGCTCAGAGACTGGTTTCTAGTAGTTCAGAGACTGGTTTCTAATAGCTCAGAGACTGGTTTCTAGTAGCTCAGAGACTGGTTTCTAGTAGCTCAGAGACTGGTTTCTAGTAGCTCAGAGACTGGTTTCTAGTAGCTCAGAAACTGGTTTCTAGTAGTTCAGAGACTGGTTTCTAATAGCTCAGAGACTGGTTTCTAGTAGCTCAGAGACTGGTTTCTAGTAGCTCAGAGACTGGTTTCTAGTAGTTCAGATTCTCATTCCAGCAGTCCAGAGTCTCGTTCCAGCAGTTTATAATCTTGTTCCAGCAGTTCTGAGTCTCGTTCAAGTAGTTCAGTCTCATTCCAGCAGTCCAGAGTCTAGTTCTAGGAGTCCAGAGTCTTGCTCCAGCAGTTTATAATCTCGTTCCATAAATTCAGTCTCATTCCAGCAGTTTATAATCTCGTTCCAGCAGTTCAGAGTCTCGTTCCAGCAGTTCAGAGTCTTGTTCCAGCAGTTCAGAGTCTCGTTCCAGCAGTTCAGTCTCGTTCCAGTCAATTAAAGTCTTGTTCCAGCTTATTTATCTAACACCTTCTAGAGTTGTTGTTGTTCAGTCTGTACCTGTATTAGTCTGGGTAAATTAACTGTTTCAATCCTCACCAATACAAATCAGTACCTGTAGAAAGTGGTGGAGGTATTGTAGAGTCACTTTCGTCTTTGTTATAGCTGTATATAAAGGTGAAATATATAACGTCTTAGTGTATAATTCTTTTGTCCGCTCAACCTATGTATGCAGGGAGGGATATATAATGGGATTTCGTCTGTCTGTCTGTCTCAGTTTTCGGAGCGTAACTTTAAAATCGTTTCAGATAATATTAATGGAGGTTTCTTATTGTTAAGTACTGTATAATGAACACCAGCCTTTACCGGTTATAAATATGTCACATAATCGATGCCAGATATTGCCAAGAGTTCAGGGAATTTTCACCGCAATTGTACATTACTCTTGACCACTTGTTAACGTTGTAATAGGAGTAATAACAGTGTATCACCGAGTTCCTTGTTAAGCCAATGAAATACTTGACTGTCATTTACGTTTTATTGAGTCTTCATCACTGTTATTATTTATTTTGTAGTGTAATAGTGATCGTCTTTCATCATGTGAGGATGTGAGAGTTTGCTGCCATTAGTTATTGCCGCCATAACAAGTGTGTTACTGGTGTTCATGTTATAGTGAAAGTTTTTGTCAAGTTTAATTTTTTGTTTTTCACGCCTCAGCCGCCTTAGTACTGGAGGGGGGATTTGTGTGGTCTGTTTGTCTGGTGTTTCTTAGGTTTTTAATGTCAGCCTAAAGTTTCCGGGATGAAAGTAAATGATCTTGAAAACGTACGGATGGACACACACACACACACACACACACACACACACACACACATGCGCGCGCAAAAGTTGGTGGATCCAAAAACGAATTCGTGCATCTGGTCGTGTCTGTGTCTGTTTACAACTACATTTCAAAAAAAAATAAAAAATAAAAATAATACATAAACTGAGCCTGAGGTGAGGAAGTGCCTCGTGCTAGACACAGTACCCAGAGTTAAGTATTACCACGCGGTGTTGTACACCAGGTGGAGGCCGGGGACCTGTCTTCATCTTGCTACGACCCGGTACAAAATAAACCCCCGTTATTTACAGTGTGTTTAATGGAGACGTTGTATCACCATTACTAACTTTATAATAGGAATCTGAGCCGTGATAACCCAACTTTTGGCCTGGCATTTCATCACGGCGGTAGAGTTCTAATAAACTGTTGTGTTTCATTGAGACAGATTACCGTCTTAACAGTAATGGCGCAAGTTGGGGGAGAAGCTGGCCAGCCCGACCCAACCTGACCTGGCCAGCCCACCCAGACCTAACTTGACTTGGCCAGCCCCGATCTAACTTAACTAGGCCAACCCACCCCGACCTAACTTGACTTGGCCAGCCCGACCTAACTTGACTTGGCCAGCCCGACTTAATCTGACCTGGCCAGCCCGACTTAACCTGACCTGGCTAGACTCGACATAACCCTGCCCGACCCAACTTGATCTGGCTAGCCCGACCAAACCTGACCTGGCCAGCCCAATCTGGCCAGCCCGGACCCACCCTGGCCCAGCAGCACACTACATCCTAATATCCAAACTTTGGCGGCCAAGAGGGACAAAAAACAGGTTGTGAACTTAACATAAGATGAGGTTAGTCTGTCTAGCTATACGGTATATGTATATTCTGTACCGTCTGTCTTTCTGTCGGCCTCTGTTCCTTAACCTGAATCCTGTCATATTTATTACATAACTCTCTCTCTCTCTCTCTCTCTCTCTCTCTCTCTCCACGTCAAGCACCACCTCCCACCAAATTGGAGAATGATGCCAGACAACACTTGACTCCGTTTACATTATTTTACTCAAGATGTTCGTCGATGGATTATACCTCACATAATATATAAGTTAAAGAGGTATATAGCAGAAGCGGGTTTGTCTGTCCTTAAAGTGGTGGTGTTTATATACTGTCCTGTTGACATGTAGAAGGTAACTGGGGTCACCTGAAGATTGTTGTCCCCCGCAGATTATTTAAAAAATTAGGTTAGTTTGAGTTAGGTTAGGTTTGGTTTGGTTAGGTTAGGTTAGGTTAGGTTAGTTTAGTTTGAGTTAGGTTAGGTTAGGTTTGCTTAGGTTAGGTTTGGTTTGGTTAGGTTAGTTTGAGTTAGGTTAGGTTAGGTTTGCTTAGGTTTGGTTAGGTTTGGTTTGGTTAGGTTAGTTTGAGTTAGGTTAGGTTAGGTTTGCTGGTTAGGTTAGGTTTGGTTAGGTTAGGTTTGGTTAGGTTAGGTTAGGTTTGGTTAGGTTAGGTTTGGTTAGGTTAGGTTGGTTGGTTTGGTTGTTAGGTTGGTTTGGTTTGGTTAGGTTTGGTTAGGTTTGGTTTGCTTAGGTTTGGTTAGGTTTGGTTTGGTTAGGTTAGTTTGAGTTAGGTTAGGTTAGGTTTGGTTAGGTTAGGTTTGCTTAGTTTGGTTAGGTTTGGTTAGGTTAGGTTTGGTTAGGTTAGGTTAGGTTAGGTTTGGTTAGGTTTGGTTTGGTTAGGTTAGATTTGGTTAGGCACCGTGTTGTCTTTCTTTAAGTTGTGTAGATAAGGACGTCACTCACAAGGAGACGTAAGACTAAGGCGTTTATAACCTGTATGTGTTTACTTACCTGTGGAGGAAGGAGTGGGCGACCCATCACACCAAACATTCATAAATAATAACACCCAGCTGAAGAAGGTAAGCGGTTCTATTATTGGTATAAACATCAGATATAAACAAGACTGATGTATATAGATAAATTCCCTATGAATATTCCTCACGGTGTGGTAAGCTGGTTGTTACTGTGGTGTTGTCTGTATAATACTACGTGTTAAGTCTCCATATATTCCCAACTTTCTTCATTTTACTTAAGACAGAACGTAAGATGAAGTTATTATATGAAGAAATTACACTGTGATGGTGTTCATCTCAAGCCCTGGTGACCTCCCCCCCCCCCCCCCTCCTTCCCTCTCTCCACCTCCTGCTGTGGTGGAGTGTGGAAGTTATCTAATATTACCCCCGGCAGTAGTGTGTGATGGGGCGGGGGGCTCACGTCTCGCCAAGTGGGGGTGTGGGGTGTCTGAAACAGGGTGTGGGGTGTCTAAAATTGGGTGTGGGGTGTCTTGAGATGAAAGTGTCTCAGATGGAGTGTGGGGGTCTCAGGTGGGATGGAGGGGTATGGGGGTGTCTTAGGTGGGGGGACGGGTGTGGGGATGGAAGGGGTGTGGGGGTGTCTTAGGTGGGGGGAGAGGGGTGTGAGGGTGTCTTAGGTGGGGGGAGGAGTGTGGTGGTGTCTTAGGTGGGGGGGCGGGTGTGGGGATGTCTGAGGTGGGATGGAGGGGATGTGGGGGTGTCTCAGGTGGGATGGAGGGGGTGTGGGGATGTTTCAGGTGGGATGGGCGTGGTTAAGGTGTGTCATCTTGCACTCCCCGCCTCGTACAGGTAATATGCCGTGGTTTACCTGACACCTATCTTGGGAAATGCATCACTGCCACCTGCCCCGAGAAAT
>CAUDMG010003809.1:97500-99018 GCA_958450375.1 Homarus gammarus
ACAAAAAACCCTCATTTTATTAACCCCACTTAAGGCAGAAAAGAATAATCCCTGTTGGTGACCCGTTAACGAAGCCGTCAGCGGTGATCAAGTACCCGTTAATGGACTGACAGACACACACACGCCATAGACAGCCTCGTCATCATCGCCCTGTTGTCGGGGCATTAAAGAGCTAGACACACGGTACCTGGGACTTGATGCCTCTTTCTTCGTAAATTATGAGGCAGAAAGAAATGGGAAGGCTTTTGTACTTTTTAGTTGAATTTTTTGATAGCTATTGTTTGTTTTTATTCAATTAATGTTTTATGATAATACAATTTAAGGGCTGATGCGTGTATAATATATTTGTTTTAATGACCAAATTGTCTAATAGATTTAATTTGTTTCTAATATTTTCATTGTTATGTTGTATTTTTGGCTTGGATTAGTTGAGCTTAAGCTAGATTAGGTTAGATTAGTTGAGGTTAGGATTAGGTTAGGATAGGTTAGGCTTGGTTAGGAACCCAATAGAACAAAGCCTCAGTCCTAATGTTTCGATAAAATGTCAACTTAGATTGTAATAGTTAAGGCCCAATATGACTGGGTGGCCCATCTGACTAATCCTGCGAGGGAGGGCACCACTGTGTTGTCCCTGGTATCGAACAACCTGCTGGACTGGAGTGAAAGGGATGGAGAGGTGGGGGGGAGGTGGGAGAGGGGTGAAGGATGTTGTGGGATGGAGGAGGAAGGGTGTGGGTGGGAGAGGGGTGAAGGATGTTGTGGGGAGGAGGAGGAGGAGGTTGAGGTGTAGAAGAGGAAGGGTGTGGAGGGGAGAGGGTAAGGGAGAGGAGAGGTGTGAGGGAGGGGAGAAGTGTGAGGGAGGGAGAGAGGTGAAGGTGGGACGGGTGGAAGGGGATGGTGAGGGGTGGAATAGGTTGGGGTCGGAAGGGAGAGGGTGAGGATGGAACGGGAGCAGAATTCGGGTGAATATTGAACCAGGATCCGTAAATCGCCCGTCCACTGTCTCAACACGGCCTCTGCATTAAGTGACGGCTGGCTAACACCTAATGTACCCGTCCGGCTCCAAGCTGACGGGAGTGGCCAGCTGCAGTCGGGTTTAAGGGAGCACTAATGTGAGAAGGGGATTTTAAGTCACTTATAATGTGTTTTAGGATGATTTAATACTTTAAGGGACTAATGTGTTTTAGGATGATTTAATAGTTTAAGGGACTAGTGTTTGGTTTGGGGAAATTTAACGTGGGTTTTGGGGAGATAATGATGGCTTTTGGGGGGATTTAATGTGAACTATGGAATATGACACCTTATGACACCACGCACCCATGACACCCCATCTCATGACACCTCACACCCATGACACCTCACACCCATGACACCCCACATCCATGGCATCCCACACATATGACACCCCACACCTATAACACCCCACACCTATGACAACCCACCCTCATGACAACCCACCCTCATGACACACCACACCACGACACCCCACCCCATGACACCCCACCCCATGACACTCCA
>CAUDMG010003810.1:0-167500 GCA_958450375.1 Homarus gammarus
AAAAGTGTTCGGGGAACAACGTAGTCAGGTGTGGCCTTGTTGCAGCCAGTCTTGGCAAGGCCATCTGCTGCCTCATTCCCCAAGATACCGACATGACTGGGCATCCATAGGAATGTCACAGGACGGCCTGCATCCTGAAGTGTGGATGTTAACCCTCGTATTCGGAGGATGAGGTCCTTATTTTCCCCTGATCCAAATGCGATCCCGTCGAGAGCAGACCTGGAATCGCAGCAGACAAGCAAGGGGCAGAAACCATCTGCTTCTTCCTCAGCGAGAAGGGCAGCAAGGAGGGCTATTAGTTCCGCCTGAGTGGAGGATGCCCCGTCAGAAATTCTGAGAGACAGTTTGATAGGCTCAGGGGCATCAGGACGGGAGATGTAGACACCAGCCCCGGCCCTACCTGTAGTGGGGTCAACAGAACCACCAGTGTAGAGGACGACCCTACCTGGGGACCAGTGGGCGATCCTAGAGAGGTGGTATTTGCAGAGAATAACAGGGTTCACCTGGGATTTCGGGAGCGGTCCACTGAAGGCAATCACTTCAGGTTGAAAATTGAAAATAAATTTACTGTTGCATACTGTAATTATTTCTTCCAATTTTCTAATTTGCTTTGCGGATAAGCAAGGTATGCTTTGCGAATATAGGTACTGTACTAAGTATAGAATATGCCTGTTAAAATATAAATTGCGAATAAGCAGGCTTGTGAATAACGAGGTACTGTATTACTGAATGCGCATCTATTTTACATAAAAATATGATGTATCAAATGCAAGATGCTTACGTTTCAATGGAAAAGTGCAATAAAAGCAATTATGCTTGAGATAAAGCAAACAAATATTATAATATATTGTCATAGCACATATGACCCAAATGATATCTTCTTATCCACCACCAGCAAAACTTGGCCCAGCAGCGGGGAATGTATGGAACAGCTTCACTCCCTGCTTTAACTTAAAATTTGAATTACCTCTCTAATTTTATGAATTTACACACCCTCACAGATGAGTCACAGACATGGGGGCTCGGAGCAGTATAGTCACCTCTCGCTTTACACGGATTTAATTAGCATGTTCTTAAAACAACACTAGCATTAAATTAACACCTATTTTTTAAATAACACGGTTTTCAAAAGAGCACTGTAGTGGACTTCTCCCCTACAACTACCTAACTGCGTAGCCACGCCACCACCTGTTACCGTCTTCCCTAGCAACCAAGCGTATCCGCATTCCATTGCCCGCCGTATCTTAGCAACGGAGCTAGTCACCGGCTACTTCTCGGGTTTTTCCACCATGACTCATAGCCGCTGCTGGGTGTATATAAGCTCTGTCTCTCCCTTGAGATTCAGTCAGACCAATCTTCTTGAACAAGCAACACCTCCTCCTCTGCCGCTGCCTGGCGACCCTGGCCTCTCCTCCGCCTGCCTGGCGGTCCTCGCTCCCGCCAGCGAGCATGTCCTTCTCTGAGCTTCCTCACCAACCAACTCTGATTCTGACCAATCTTCTTGAACAAGCAACATCTCCTCCAGCAAGCTCCACACTGTTAACATTTCATTCAACCAGGAGGCCAGCAACAGGCAACATCTTCTCTAACGGAGCTCCTGCACACATACCTCCTTCGACAAGCTACTCACCGCACGTCTCTACCAAGCAGCCCCTCACCACACAGCACCTCCAGCACCAGACTGTCTATCATATAACTTATATATTATACAAGAAAACCACATTAGAGTTTCCTTCCATCCTGAGTGCTAGACAACTTTAATATCTCGATACCCCTACAATGGTGACTCCCGGAGATAAGCACTCACACAGGATGGAGGAGACACTGATCACGCTCCCAGTCTTCAAGACGACACCGGCTCCTCTTCCTGCTTCACACACCACATTCTGACGACCCCAGCACACCCGTCCTGCCACAGACGCCGACCCCGGCCCAGCAGTACCTGCCGTGAGGGAAGCACACAACATCCATCGCCTCCACACCCCCTCTTTTCTCCCTCAGGTACTCCCTGCTAATGTCCTGCACCCTGCTGCTGTCGTGGACCCAGCTGCTGTCACGAGCCCTAACCAGCTTCTGCTGACCCAGCCCTTGCTCCTGATCCAGGCCCACACACACCCCAGCAGGCGCATCTGACGACCCTGTACCTGTCGTGAGGGAAGCACACCAATCATCGCCTCCACACACCCTTTTTCTCCCTTCTCCCACAGATAGTGTGTATCTAGACAGTTGTATTTCTGCGAGATCGGCTCATCACGCCATCGCCGTTGTCTCACATGAGGCATGCACCGCCCGGTCTTCCTCACATGTGCTAAGCAACTCTACAATCAACAAGTCTCCTACACCGCCTGGAGGGGAGGGGGAGTATTGTAGTGGACTTCTCCCCTACAACTACCTAACTGCGTAGCCACGCCACCACCTGTTACCGTCTTCCCTAGCAACCAAGCGTATCCGCATTCCATTGCCCGCCGTATCTTAGCAACGGAGCTAGTCACCGGCTACTTCTCGGGTTTTTCCACCATGACTCATAGCCGCTGCTGGGTGTATATAAGCTCTGTCTCTCCCTTGAGATTCAGTCAGACCAATCTTCTTGAACAAGCAACACCTCCTCCTCTGCCGCTGCCTGGCGACCCTGGCCTCTCCTCCGCCTGCCTGGCGGTCCTCGCTCCCGCCAGCGAGCATGTCCTTCTCTGAGCTTCCTCACCAACCAACTCTGATTCTGACCAATCTTCTTGAACAAGCAACATCTCCTCCAGCAAGCTCCACACTGTTAACATTTCATTCAACCAGGAGGCCAGCAACAGGCAACATCTTCTCTAACGGAGCTCCTGCACACATACCTCCTTCGACAAGCTACTCACCGCACGTCTCTACCAAGCAGCCCCTCACCACACAGCACCTCCAGCACCAGACTGTCTATCATATAACTTATATATTATACAAGAAAACCACATTAGAGTTTCCTTCCATCCTGAGTGCTAGACAACTTTAATATCTCGATACCCCTACAGCACCATAGTTCTGTGGGGTACTAGATATTGGTTCACACTCAGAATGGGATGGAGAAAGGAAACTCACAATGTGCTCTCTGTATACATGTATTGGATGTACAATGCAGCTTGGTGCTGGGAAGGCAGCATGGTTACAAGCGTTGAGTAGAGAGAGCTGGTTGGTGAGGGTGCTCAGAGGAGGACCAGCTTGTGGGTCGCCATGCTTGCCGGCGGGAGAGAGGGCCGCCAGGCAGGCGGAGGTGGTGTTGCTTGATGCGGCTGTAGCTAGAAGAAGAGAGTGGTCACCACGAGGTCAGGTCTTATATAGCGGAGGTAGGCGTGGCTTAATAGTTGACCTCGTAGACCACGAGGCATACACTGGGGAATTCGCAGGGTCGGCTACTCGGCGACAAACAGCGTTTGTAGGGGAGGTATCCACTACAACCTCCCAGAAGTATTAATATTTATTGTAATACCTATTATATTTACAGTACCTGCTTTTACTGTACCATCAAAACCGTTTTATCGGTAATTATCATGTAAATAGATAAGAAATTACCATTGAAATAAACATGTTTGCCAACTAGACATAATCCTGACAGCTCAGTCCTCTTGTTCAACCTTAATACTGTACAGTGTACAACCCATGTTGTACTGCTCCCCCATTATACTTATGTTTTCAATTCCATTGTAATTTATGTATGTGCTTATAATATGAATAAAATAAATAAATAAATAATAAATAAATAAAATAAATAAAATAAATAAATATTGAAGTGATAACCGTGGTAACATTATGAGATGTTCTTATTACCAACATGCTATTGCACTATTCCAGATGATATTAAATGTTACATAATACTTCCTTGAAATAAATGTATAGTATATATCAGGTGCCTAAAAGAGAGCTCAGGTTCTCAACTGGCTCAGCCATGTTAATATTGTTATTATTAACCACTCTGTATTTGTGTATTTTTTCTGGCTAAATAAACTGCTTCAATTCAATTTCACTCAATTAATGTAACCTAACCAATTCCCTGGATGACCTAAACTAAAATACCTTATGAAAATAATCATCAAAACAAATAACACATCGGAAGGTTAATATTAGTCCACAAAATGGAAAAAAAAAAACAGATCAAGAAGAGAAACGATATATGTATGTTGTGTTGTGTTGTGAGTGTAAGAGAAACAATTGAGACCCTGCAATTGTGTGTAATTGAGGCAGAAAGTCAGATCAATGACCTGGCACTTGGTCACATATGGCAGCAGGGTCTACCATTAGACAATGCATTATATGCTTCCAATATCTTCCCAGGCGGTAGTGCCACCCTGTTTGGTAGGTACCTACTACCTATAAATGAGGCCAAAATACCCACAAAAGAACTCACTGCCCCATTAAACTATAACAAATATAAGCTATTTTACAATCACTTTTATAACGTGATACCTGTCCCTAATTCCATGAAGTTGATAAGCTTCCTTGACACGGGAGTTTCTTTACAATTGGAGTCTGACAGGTCACAGGCTGACACTGACGACCTGCACTGTAGTGGATTTGTTACTTGTACACAGGTAGTTAAAGTTAGATGAATATGTGGTAAGAACGTAGTACATTAATATGTTATATTTTAATACATATTGTATCATATTGAAACTCTTCAATACTGTCTAGAAATTTGTAATTAAAAGAATGAAGATCTGTACATGTAGACATCGAGAACACACCTACAGTTAAATAAGTAGCCGAGTCCAGCTAATATATTAAATAAAACTGTACTCGTATATAAGATCTCTACTTTTATCACGTGTTAGTTTTTTATAATAAAATTAACGCTGTTATTGAAAAGTTTAAGTTCACATTCCTCTAAAAGAAAGAGAACAATAGCAAATTGTTATTTATGCAGATTGTAGAAGAATTTGTTTCCCTAAACGTCACTGCAACTGTCTTAGCCAATCACCGCTCGAGCACTTGAGGCTTGTTTTTCCTGGCAGCCAATCAGAGCGCGGGAGACTGTCAACACATTTTCCTCTTGTCATCTGTAATAGGTCGTGTTTGATGTAAAGTAAGTAGTCATTAATAAGATTTGAAGAACAGATATTTGCGTTAGTTCATGAGAAATAAGTGAGTCTTAGCCGAGTTGTTTTATTTACACGACCTTGTTACTAAAATGTTGACTAACTTCTCCTACACGGATACCTAACCTTGACTTAATATAACTTACATTATAAACCTTGAATATTGTAAGTTATCATTAATATTATCTAAACTATTTTTCACTAACATGGAAGCAATGAAGGAGAATGAATTTCGTAAACTATTGTAAAAGTTCTGCGTCACCTTGGAAAAGTTAACCTATGCTAGCCTATTGTAGTGTGTGTGTGTGTGTGTTTTGAATAACTGATTGTTTTATGGTAGAGTGGATTAAAAAATATATTTATTGTCATTTAATGTTGAGAAGCAGATGGTTTTTGTTAAGACAGTAGAATTATGCTGTCATAAGTCCTGTACAAGTTGGGAGTACAGGTAGTCTGAGAAGAATTTATTGTACATTATGCAATTATGTTCTACTTAGCCTTCAGTCTTTCGTTTTCTTAGCTATTAATTTAATCTGGCAAGTGTCTTAAGAACAGAGTAAATAATTGTATAGTATTACCAAGTTAGTATTGTAAATGACTAGGTTGTACACTATTGCTAATTCTTAATAGGGTGATTAGGTTAGGTTTGATTGGGTTAGGATTAGGGTGTGTATTCAATGGGTAAATTATGTAGGATTTCCTATTCTTCGTGAGATCCATTAGGTTATGTTAGGCTAAGTTAGACATTGTTAGGCTAGGCTATGATTAGGTTATGATTAGTTTAAACTAGGTTAAGCTAGGTTAGACATTTTTAAGTTAGGCTAAGTTAGGTTAGACATTGTCAGGGTAGGTTAGAGAAACACTAAATGTTCCATGGAATGCCCGACACTAACCTCTGAATCAGCAGACAGGCAGAGTGTGAGGCAGTCTTCTCACATCTCCTAGCAACAGTTGCCAGGCTGTACTACCACCCTAGCAATGAGGCACATACCTGCCATAGCAGACAAAATTGGGGTGAGATAAGAGCAGTAAGAGATACTTGCAAATTAAAAAAATTGACGGGAGCGTGGTACACCATTAACATGAAAATAAAATCAGGGGTTCAGTAAACAAGGCGGAAGGTGTGCGGGAAATGTGAAATTTCCACTTCTTGGACATTTTGTCCGGGCCAGCAGTGGTGCCAGACCAGTGATTGCCAGATAATCAATGGTCAACCTATACTGTCTCAGGGTGTCAAAAGGAAAGGGCAAGTGACCCCATCTTTCCCATGAAAAAGAACTTCTTTTAGTGGCATTTAGGTTGCCTTATTTTTTATTACATATAGCCTTATACCCTGTACTGTATGCAGTATTCCTCTATAAATTTATGAGGCCAAAACGTTTATTTTCTGGCATTTCAGATCACATGAATATTAGCCCAGCTTATTTCACTTGATGATTCAACACTAATCCTACTTGGGAGGTTAGGTTAGCTCCAGGGTAGTTTATCTTTAGGTGAATGAAGCTGAGGCTAATCTTCTTGTTACTCATTATTTAACTTTAATGATTTTCATTTTATTTTTTAAGCCATTTTTATTTTTTCAGCAATTTTGAATTTTGATCAGATTACATGAGTTGGTGAATTTAGTGAATGTTAATTACACAGACCAATCTTGATCACACTTCTGGAGTAATTTACCTCAGCGATGTAACGTTGGTCTTGATTAGAAGATGAGTGAATGTGAGAAGGTAATAAGATTAATGTGGATGTAGTATAGACAGAGGACACAGCGGTAGAGAGAGTGAGGTTTGAGGGTAGAGGGAGAGTTTAGAAAAGCATTGAGGATTTTCATTGGTAAACTGTACATCATCCAAAGAATCACCAACAGATTACCTGAAGATATGATAATAAGATGTACATATGATAATAAGATGTACAGGTAGTAGAAGATGAGATGTAAATCTTTTTTTGTTTTTCTCACAACAGAAGTGTGCTGAAGTGACTGGATAATGAGAAGGCCATTCGAGTATCTTTTCATCTTGAAGGCTAGATAAGTTGTACGAGTCAACACAGATTGAGAAGACTATTAGAAATATACTCGCACATCTGTAGAGCCACAAAATAACTCAAGACTAAAATTTGATCAGCACTGTGGACAGGTACAAAGGGCATGATGTCAGCAATGCCAGTTGTAAGTCTTGAACTGAATGCAACTTAGTGTGAGGGTATACTTAGAAGCCACTTATAACTCAGGAAATGGAATTGACCCTTAAACAGCTCTCATCTCAGTGGAAGTCAAATGTAGGGATGTCCTTGCATTCCATTTTTGCTCATATAGGGGTGGAGTTTGCAATCCTTAGGGGACTAATACTGTAACATTTTTTCAGATATAGTCATTCATCATACCATAGAGATAGTTTAGTACTGCAGTTGGAATAACATTTAAAACTGATTGATATACAGTAGATCAGGACTGCTATTTTACACACCAGATTGAGGAGTTTTTTAATTTTACTATTAGTTCTAATAAGGAGTGCAATACTGTAAAGAGAAACACATACTACCTGATGTGAAAATTGCTTTGTACAATTTAGATATAAAGGTACAGTACAGTTATTTGAAGCATCAAAAGTGTGCAGTATTGACAAATTTTGGAAATGTAATAAATGTTAAGTGGTGTTTGACAGTGAGTGTGACTTCAAGAAACATTTAACATATAATAGAAGAGGCAACATGAATGAATCATATAACTTTGAGTGTTCTGTCTGTGGTCAGGAGTTTAAAGAAGATCTTTTGAAGAATCATTTACTCTGCCACATAAAAGAAAGAGCCAAGCCCAGCACTGATGAGGAAGAGAATTCTAAGGAACAGAATCGGATCCTTGTTAAAAAGTGTGAATCTTTTGATGACAAGCTATTTGAGTGTTTGACATGTGGTGCTAAATTTAAACATAGAGGGTATTTTAAAAAGCACTTGATCCAACACACACAGAAATTAGAAGACAAGAGTGAAAAGATAAGTCAGTCACAAGAGGAATTATGTGAGGTTTCCAAACCAAATAAAATGAGAAAGTACACTTGTTCTGCTTGCTTTAAGACTTTCAGCTCCTTGGACAAATTAAGGCGCCATACATTAATTCATACTGGCCAAAAATATTTTACGTGTGACTTGTGTGGCAAAGCATTTAGCAGGAAAGATTACCTTAATTGCCATATAACTTTCTGTTTGCAAAAAAACATCAAATTTGTACAGTGTTCTGTGTGTTCTCAAGAATTTGAAAGCGAATTCCAACTTTGTAATCATATGTCTCTACATCCTCAAGAAATGAATCCTGGGCCTGGCTCTAAACAAGAAAAAGAGGTGAAAATATTGGCCCACAAGAAGGATAAGCCCTCAGGGACTTTGGAGTGTTGTGACAAAGGTGGGAATCAAAGTCTTTTAAACTACCAAAATAGGAAATGCCAAAAAAGTGATAATGACAACCTGGAAAGTGAAAGAGATTTAATTATGACTCGAATACCTGCTCTGCCAGTGGGTAAACCAAACGGGGGAATAACTAAACAAGAAACATCTTCAAGTACTCCTCTTTCTCCTCACAAAACTGCAACACAGTCGAAGCGAAAGTTTGAAGAGTGCTTTGTCTGTGGTCGTGTTTTTAAGCACCGAGGCCATTTATATCTTCATTTGAGAACACACTTCAACGAAAATAAAGATGACAATACCTGTGAATATAAGGATGATGATTCACTTGCCACATGTTCTCTGAAAGAAAAACTCAGGACACATGTGAACCATAAAGTCTCCAGGAAAACTCGTAGGCCTCTTATGCTGAACGAATATAGATACCGTTGTCAAGAGTGCCCAAAACAGTTTAAGTTTCCAGGTGGACTGAGGAGGCACTTGATCACCCACAGCACACAGAGACCCTTCAAGTGTGATGCCTGTGGAAAAACATGCAAGAGGGAAGACAATTTACGAATTCACATGATTAAATGTTATAAAAGGAGTGGAAAGTCTTTCTCATATTATAGACGTAAAGTAGATGGCCTCCGATACCTACCAGTATTGTTAAAGTGCCATGTTTGTGACAAGAAATTCAGAAGTAGGAAATATTATAATGAACATATTGCTCTACACTCGGAAGAAAATTCTGATGAGAACCTCGGAGAAACTAAAATGAAAGTTGGAATAGATGAATGTGACCAACTGGCAATACTACCTAAACATGAAGTATCTAATTTTGAGGATGATACGGAAGCTAAGCCCACTGATACTTCAAGTGTAAAGGAAACAGTCCTATTCTCAAACGATAGAAAATCAAGCAACATCACTTGTAACCCTGTGGAACAATTGGATGCTTGCACTAATCAAGGTTCTCAGAAAACATTAATCTTAAAAAACGGTAATAATGAATCTGAAATACCAATGCACGATAGGAAAAATTCCTTGAAGAGCAATAACTGTGAAATAAAACCAGACAGAAACCGGCAACAGAATCATCCTCAAGCCACATCAAGTGTTACACCACCCAATGCTTGTGCGTTTTGCAACAAGACATTCATACGTAATGGTAATCTTGAACGTCATAGACACACCCACCACCCAGAGAAGTTACCAGAGAGTTCAGAATGTGACAAACATTTTAAAGTCAAAAGACAGAAGGGAAAACATGTTCCTCAAAACACACATGTAGACAATGATTTACAGCAAAATGTGAAAAGCCGTACAAGCAAGAGGATAGCATTATCTGTACCTCTAAAACCTATAAGTAATTCAAAGGAAAAGGAAGTGAATGGCCCAAGAATGAATACTTCAAGAAGCTCTTCAGACTGTAAAGGTATTGAGATACAAAATTTTGTCACTTCATCAGATGCAGCTCCATCATCTAGCAACTATAGGAGAATCCATGCTTGTCATGAGTGTGACAAAGTGTTTAGGACAAAGGCTATTGCTATACAACATATGGTTACTCACACAAGAGAAAAATCCATGTGTTGTTCAAGAGAAAAATCCATGTGTTGTTCAAGAGAAAAATCCATGTGTTGTTCTGAGTGTGGAAAACGTTTAAAAAACAAACTTTCTCTGGAGCAACACATGGCTCTTCATGCAGGTTACAAATGGAAGATTTGTGTTAGATGTAAGAAGGCATTTTTGTCAAAGCCCACCAATAAACCGGTGTGTTCCAAGTGTGAAATTAAATTGCAGTTTAAAGGAAAACAGGTCAGAGGTACAAGAAAGAAACAGCTTAAGAAAAATTTTTGTAGCAAGCCTCGGACAGTACTTCTTGGAGAAGAGAAACCCAGCAAACTGAAAACTGTGGGTGAGAAGGCCGATGAGGAGAAAGTGACTCCTCGAAGAGGTTGGGACTTTGAGGGCTTTGATAATTGTAATAAAATTTTGTGTGATAGTAGCCAAATCTTTCCCTGTAAAAATGAAAGTAATGATTTAGAAAAACAAAATGTGAATCAAACAGATTTAAAGATTAAGGATGAGTCAGATGACATAAAAGTAGAGATTTGCTTGGATTGTTCAAATGATGACATGGACGACCTTCAACCAAATCATCCTGAGAACATTTTGAACAGTTCTGACTCCAAAGAATCTCTTTCAGAAAATAATAAAGAACTCAGATTAGTTTCTCATTCCACTGATAAACATCTGATGTCTATTAACTCTTTCCCGATGACACGTAACAGAGTGATCTCGCCATCACAAAACTCAAGAAATTTAAATACTGATACAGTTCAAACACTATCACCAACGATAAACAATTGGAAATTTAACTGTAAATCTTCACAAGTAGCAGTCAACATAGATTCTTGTAGTCCTCCACAAGTGGAAGACACTGATGAAGCAAGATTGTCAAAAGTGACGAGTAATGAAGATACTTGTGTTCAAGCATCACCACCGAGCAGTAGTCAGGCACATTGTAAACCATCCCTAGAGAAAAAAGTAGAGACTGGTTGCTCATACTCTTCTGAGGTGAACAGTATGGAGGGTTATCTTCAGTCCCCACCAGAGATGCAAAAACAGGTCTTTCCTCAAAATACACCTTGTACAATTAAAGAGAACAAATGTCAAAAATACCTATCAAAAGTCTATGGGAAGATTTCCCCTAAACTCATGCCAGTTATGAGCAACAAAACAATTTATCCAAGATGTTCCCCAGAGATAAATATTGTCAACTTATATCCAACAATATTACCCAAGACAGACCCTGTCAAGATTTGCCCACAATCCTCAACAGAAACTAACTTTACAAATACCAGAACTTGTATTTACCTAAAATTCATACCAAAGACATCTGATGTAAAAATTAACTTTGAATCCTTGACAGACAAGATTAGTGAGAATATTGGTTCAAAGTCATCATCAGAGATGCCCAGTGTAAAGACAGGTTCAAATTTTACACGAGAAAAGATGCATGTAAAGTCTTATCCACCTATCTTACCAAAGATAAGCAATTTGAAAACGCCAGAAGGATCATCAGCTGGGATGTCAACAAGTTTTAATCCAGAATTTATTAATTTAGAGACGTTTGAAAAACCTGAGCCTGAAATGAAAAATGTGAAGTTCTTTTTTTATCGAACAAAATCCCAGACAAGGTGTAGTGATCCCAAAACATCTAGTGAATTTGTAAAAGCTCATACTAATTCTTCAGTGGCATTGACCACTTCTACGTCTTCCTCACCGTCAGAATACACAATGAATGTTCTGTCGAAGCCCTTGGTATCAGCACACACTTCAGAAATAATTAAATATGTATCACCAAGCCCCACAAAGATATCTGTTAAGTCTTCTTCAGCCAGCACCACACATGCTAATTCCATACCACAAGCCAGTTTTGCATCAACCATAGTTAACACTTCTCCAATACCCACCAGTATAAATATTTCTCCTCTCAGACTCTTTTCATCACCTAGCACTGTGAGAAGCTCTAGTAAGGTCTCTTTAGCACCCAAAAATAATACAGGACATGCCAACTCTCCACAGGGAGTAAACAGTGTAGGGAGTAATGCTAAGTGCTCTCCAACTGTTTTAAGTACTACAGACACTAAAGGTATTAGCAGCTCCTGTAGCACTACAAAGACTTATTCAAACCCCTCATTAGTAATTTGTTTAAAGAGGATAGATGGTAACTCCTCAACAGAAAACATGAAGAGAATGCACTATTTTCGATCTTTGGCAGCAGACAAGGGAATGTTTTGTGATGAGCCACCTTTACAAGCAGCAAACTCACTTGGTAACTCAATTTCTGATAATACTGATCCCATGAAGGCACAAGATAGAGGAAATGTAAGAGTGTGTTATGATGCCGAGGAGGAATATGACCGAGCATTACTAGAATTGGGAAGACCAATCATGACGGAACCTTTCAGAAAACAACTAACTTGAAAGGAAACGCCCAGGCACACGAGGAAATAGAATGATTATCAAAGTTTTTTGTTCCTAATGTGAATTTGCAAGAAATGTTTCAGTTTACCTACGGAATAAATCTTTTGGTGTTTCTACAATACACATAATCATCATTAGCTATCTTCTGTGTTTATTAATCAATGACATTACTGTTGTGTTGTTATTATACCATGTAGTCTGTAAACAGTTTTGTCTTGTTTTGTTTTGGTATAAATTCCTTTGTTTCCTTTAATTCATTGATTTTATACTCTCATCTACTTATGGTTTTCAGACTTGTTTCCATTGGGGGTGTACAGTACTGAGTGAAAGTTTTAATTGGCACAGAATTGAGAGAAATAATTGCAATGTCTTTTCGGCACAACACGCTCAATTTGTTTGGTGGCAGGAGTGGATGAGGTTGGAGCCAAGCTGTAGACGGACAGTAATTAATCATTCTGTCCAAAAATGCTTCAGATTCACGAACCTGAAACTCGGGGTTCAGGGTGTGAAGTGTCAGGGCTTTTGTGGGTGACTATATTACATTATGAAATGCAAGAAGATATCATGATCCTAACATAATTGTTTTGGTGTTAAAAAGAATTAACCTTTCCTTTTGATTCATTGATTTATGTTTTTCCTAATCATATTTTAGTACAGTTAACCCTCTATCCAATTCATGTAATAGCTACAGTACTTTTACCTGTACTACCTATTTTGTAATGTAACAATAGTGCACTGCAAGCAACCTTCTTAAGTCTTCAGACAATACACAATTTGGTTTCATCACTCTTCAGTGAACTATGCCTATTATTCCTTCTTCATAATTAAGTATTGTCTCCACTTACAAAATAATTCTTTGAAAAATACTGTACGGTTTACATTCTTATACAGTAATTTAAGTTGCAACCATGAAAAAATTGGGTGATCAAAGTTGGTTCAGATAAAACTTTTGTTATTATTATTCACTTAAAACAATATAAATAGTATTAAGAAATTATAGAGAAACAAACAGAACAACAGAATATGGGGAAAAATCTTTACTTACCATAAACATAAAGTAATAGTTCCTCTCTTCCAGCCAAATAAAGGTATACTGAGGATGCTGCTCGTGTCCACTCACTTAGACCTAAAACAAAGCGTGGGAACACCAGACGTATTTAAATGTCTCGCTTGAAAATGAGCTCGCCTGTTGACGTTGGCCACAGTTTATGAATTGTCGTAATGTGATGTACAGACCGATACAACTCGAGATTTTTCTAAAACTGCATAGGAATGTTCTGTCACTTTAGCTTGGTTAGTGTATAGTATGTTCCTTGGTATAATCTAATTTTCTTTTTATTATCTGTTTGTAATACCTTATCAACTGTGTGAAGATAGACTATAGAAACACACCTCTGTTGAGTATTTGATAGAGGCAGGTGACAGGAGTTTATACAATATATTTTTCATCCATAGCCATACAGTTCCATGACACAAGGTTCATGTTATATATACAACCTATCATTTTGACAGACAGACTTACATATACTGTACAGTGTATATCTGAGAGGTGAAACATATAATTCTGTGGAAGATGTGTTGTGTCAGTGTGTATGACTAGTAGACTAATATTATACTTTATAATTATCCCAAAATTCTGTTTCTCTCATGGCCACCCCAAGTAGAGGTGGCCAAGGGCCTGTGTAGGATGATACCCCATTGCTCTTGGGTCTTCTCAAGGGCTGTTTTAAACTTGAGGACTGTTTTCACTTCCACGGCTTGTGCTGGTAGACTGTTCCATAGGTCTACCACCCTCTGTGTGAAGTAGTACAGGCAATCCTCAGTACTAATGTCTGCTGCCACCAACCGTATACCGATCAGTGAAACACAGGAATTCAGACACATTATTGTATCCATTGGACCTTTATTTAATTGCTGAAGTTATTTCATAATTACTTGTGTACTGTATTATTATTACTTGAAATATAAATTTTTTCATTTATATTTTAATAACTGCATTTATTAATGTATTTATTTATTTATACAGTATTTATTTTTGTTTTCACATGTATTTTGGTACCAATTAATTATTTATATCTATTTTGCAAACACATTTTCAGGAACACAGCAAGTTAGTATACTGGGAACTGCCTATACTGTACATGCACTTCCTTATATTAGTCCTGTGTGGTACCTTAGTGAGCCTGAAGTTGTGTTGGTGGTGTATGACATCACAAAAATTCATTTAGGTTTATGTCTTCCTTCCCTTTCATGTCACTTGACCAAACACCTTAAACAATCCATATACTGTATAACACATCCACTGGTAAACTTAATGTGAGCAAGTTTGTCAGACAAGATTTTCTCTCCATAAACCATGTTGTGGTGAATTGGAGACTGTGCTCTATTAGGTGTTGGATGATGGGTTAACCTCAAATTGTTCTCAAAGAGTTTGCATATACTGTACTGTATGTGATGTTAGGCTGATTGACCTATAGTTTTCTGCTGAATTTTTTCCTAACCTTCATGTATATTGGATGACGTTAGTTCATTTCAAATCCATAGGGTCTTTTCATTACTACGGTAGTAGTCTCTGTAGAGTGCAAAACTAGTTTGCTGTGACCCTCCTTGGTCTGTGCTCCGTCCTGTAGCCTTGGATTCTTTTAGGGTGGCTGTTTTCTTTTGGATGATTTTATCTGTGATTGCCATCTCTCTCCATATTTACAATCCCCTGAAGAATGCATGTTCCTGGGTATTGCCAAGTTACCCAGTATCTTGTGTGTGAACACAGTAATCACCTAGGATATCTGTTGTTTGTTTATCATCCTCCAAAACCATGTTTTCATCATTTAGAGGGCCAACATTATCATTTGTTTTTTCATTTTATTCTGGGTATACTGTATATACTTCTTCTTTTTTCATTTTGCAGCTGTTTCCACAAAATGTGATGGTGCCTATGTCATAAATTTACTGCAATTTATTGAAACGTATGACTCGGTTGGAATAAAAAAAAATAGTTAAGTGCTTTGGTTTAGAATATGCAAACAATTGATATGCATTGCAACCATTAATGAATAAAGAAGTTTTTGTTTTCAAAATTTGATTAGGATTATTTACATCATTGCAAAATACTGTAGTAAATAATAATTTGTGTATGGTATAATTTTTTTGTTTTGTTTTGCTCCTATAATAAAGTACAGTACATCTATATTATCAATCCATTATTTTAATTTTTTTCTGCTTTCCCTATTCTGTGGGGATGACTATGAGATCTTTAATTGAATAGGTTTAGTGTTGTCTAAGCTACAAACAAGATCAGGTCACACGTATTGGTCACAGGATACTGATCACCCTTGGATGACACCAGCAGGAAACCATGAGTGATGAGCTCAGATATATAGAGACAGTGAGGGATAGTTTATCGTATCTGAGTACATGAGGGCCAAGGTATGACTGACCCTCCTCTTATCTTACTACAAGTGGAACACCAATGTCCCACAAGGAAGATAGATCTGTGTCATTGAATTCCAGTTAAAAAGCAAATCATTCAAGAAGTTTTACAGTAAAGGGGACGGTGTGATTCAATTTTATTCCTTTTACACGTATTTACATTACATGCTTTCAAGATAAACTCACTCAATTATTTTTTCCGTGTACAAGTTTTTTACATGGACTCATGCCCCCCGCCTCCACCAGTTTGGGGACCATTGATATTGTACATGATGTTGAAATACAGTGAGCTACTCTTACACACAATTAGATCACCCAGGAAAAATTCATAATACCAAGAACTAGAAAAAAAACTTACTTTGATAAACACTTCAGGTCACCAAGAGAAACACAGACGTGGGCAGATATTCTGAAATAAAAAATACAAATCCAGAAGTGTTAAAACAAGAAAAAGGAACTGAATATGACAAGGATATCAAGACAATACTAAATTCTATAAGTTTGAAAAAGCAACTACAGTAATGGCTACAGCTAATAATGGTAGGTGGCAGGAAGTAACATGGCTACTGCCTACTTGGGTTGCCAATATAGGTGCTATAATAACATACTTGTCTAGCTATATTAGATAAAACCCGTGTGTTTTTTTCTACTTCTTAATAACTATACCAGTAATATATAATATGTACAATGAAAGAAAAGTCGTGTCGTGGAATTTGATGAAAACATATGCCGAAGAGCTAAACTTTTGGTGCGCTCTGCCTTGTGGTAGGCGGTTCTCATAATGTTACACGAGTTACGTATATCTAATCTCCGGACAAAACAGCGACACAACTTTTGTCTTTGATTGTACATAGCAAAAATGAATCTCAGATGCACAGTGATGTAGATTAATGACAAAATGGTAAATTAAAGAACACAATTTGGATTTTTAAATGAAATACTGTATGTCATAAACTTTTAATTAATTTTATACGGCAATATTTCACTGAGTGGTATATTTTAATTTAATCAGTTACAAATTATATGAAACGATCATAAAAATCCTTCACTAACATATTATGCCAAGTTTTTGACACTCCTGTACTGCTGACAACTGAGCATCTGGTCTGAATTAGCCTACACACACTCAGTTTTGTTTATAGACATCTATTCTTGCAGCACTTGTTTTAACAGAGAGTAAACAGTGTGTGTAATGTTCAGTTTTGTTTCAGCAGACGAGTTTGACCATGTGTAGCAGGTTTAATTCCTTCTTTCTGTCTATATAAGAACTGCAAATCCAACACATGTGCATAGAACATTAATATGTTTGAATGACCTCCTGGGACACCCTGTATACTCCCATAAGCAGGTCATTACAAGCACTACCAAAGGATCAAATATTATACAGCTCTCATGAATTATACAATTATTTTTATGTACCCTCCATTTATGCAAGTAAATCACTGTAGGTGCGCGTGATCTAGGTATATGCTGATAACCACAAGGAAAGAAGAAAACACGAAAGCGCTTGGGAACTTCGTATTTTCTTCTTTCCTTGTGGTTATCAGCATGTACCCTCCATTGCGTACCATAATCCCTATCGGTACTATATTCTAACAGCAAATTAGGGTATACCATAACATTTATTTTATTAATTATTTAAAGTTTATAGGCCTATTAGAATTTAAGTATTACAAGAATAAATTTAATACCCTGTAATAAACTTAATCCAATCCTTAACACTTCATTCATCAGCTCTTTCCTAAAGTAATTGTTAGTTCATCATAAATATGATTCAGGAAATGCATTTGTTTGTTCTTATCAGTCGAGGGAATACTGCAATGTAAAGGTAAAATTATATTGCAGTCCTGGGGTTATAGTAATCTAATATGGTTATCATTTCTCCCAACTTTTGTAAGCTATTTATCCATTGTGGAAAGCAGAGAATCCCTCCATGAGAATTGATAATCCATTATCATCCATCACACACCCTCAGTGACTTGACTCAGGAATTTGTGATAAAGCTATGTACAATACCATGAAACTTTACTCTATTTCTAAATAAAGCATTGCTATTGGCCAATATTAACAATCTGTATATTTTCATTGGCTGACAGCAGTCAAAATGTTTAAAACCCTCACTCTTTAGAGAAGAAGCAAGGGTATATCAGGTAGAGCCTTATGGTCCAAGAGTAAAATGGCCACAGTTCTTTCTCTTTCAATATCACCGTCCCAAGGAGACGTTTGACTGTACATCTTTAGCTCGCTCCCTGTCTTTTTTTAATTCTATCATGATAGTGACATGTGGGAATACCACCAGGAGATTCAAGTTATCTCATTTTCAGTTTCCTGTCACTATACAGTACTGTATGTGAGACCTAACTTTTTTGTTTTTATTATTTTCAATATGACTAGTACCATGACTTTGTGCATAATTATACTATACTGAATATGAAAGTTGGTATTGGGAAACTTTTTTGTTGACTGGCATTACACCACTCTCTCAACACAATGTTCCCCGCGAGATGATGCAGACACCTCTGCATTGACGAAATAGCCAGAGGGTATATGAAGGTTATCTGATATTACCGGATACACTTGTTATTCAACAACTACCCTGGCTGTAATCAGCGTCAACATTTAAGTCAGTGTGAGGCACCAGTGCCAGCCAATTAGCCATCAGCATTTGTGTGTGTGACACGGGTAATCCTACACAGGCAAAAGGCTTTAAGAGTTGAAGATGGTTCGTGGACTGCATATCTTGTTGTGGGTGGCCACACTCAGTGCTACACTCACCCCAGTCTTCTGCGCTGTTGCAATTGAATATGCCAACAACCCAGGTAAGCAAGTTACTGATCAAACAGGCTCCAGTTCTAACCTAAACCAGCCACTAAGATTGGAGCAGCATGATTAGGTTAGGTTGGGACATCTAAGACTGGTGCCCATATGACCAACTATCAGTACAGTAGGCATATTTCTGTCTATACATCACAGTAATCTCAATCTTGTTTAGACAGTGATAACAAGAGTTTTAATGTATACAATCACAAAATTGGTTTTATTGTAATAAAAAATCTGGTTATAAAATTCCAGAATCTTTAGTGTTATTTTGCCAGGTTTTGGGTTTTCAAGTTCTATAGTTGGTCAAGTGTTGAAGGAACACCTAAAATAACCACGACCTTCTGATAGAGGAACTGGGGACCAGAGATGTCAAGAGACATCTCTTCAAGGATTATTGGGCCAAAAATGGATTTTGCCTAAAATCTCAGCAGTTGTTGTTATCGACCTGCTGATCAAGGAGCCAGGGTCCAGAGAGGTCAAGGGGTACCCCTATTTTTGGGCCGAAATATGGCTTTTGTCCAAAATCATAGAAGAGGTCATCCTCAATCTGCTCAAGGATCCTTTGGAGGATTTCTGGTCCGAAAAAGGTATTTTGTCTGTAATGCCAGCAAAAGTCATCCTCTACCTGCTGATCGAGGATCCAGCATTCAGAAAACCCTTGGAGGAATTTGGGGATGAACAAAAATTTACCAATAATCTCATCAGATATTGCCCTCAACCTTTTAATCAAGGATCTATGGTCCACAGATGCCAAGAGATACCCCTTGACCTGTTGATCAAGTATATAGGTCCAGAGGGTTTTCAGGCTGAAAAATGGATTTTGCCCAAAATCTTAGCAGCGGTCATCCTCAACCTTCTGATAAAGGATCCAGGATTTGGGGGCCGAAAACTATTTTTCCCATATCTCCACAGTCCAGAGATGCCATCACTGATGGGGAAATTTGCTAAAATTCAGAACATAAGACCTGGTGAGTGTAACAACACTTTCTTTTTTGACTGGACCAACATGCTCACATCACACTATTAGAAGACTAACACACCACAGGGTTTATCCCCCATTAATAGATGTTGGTGACTGCAGTGTAATAAACCAAAACAGGTTAAACTACCATATTATCAAAATGTTACCAGGTTCTCAATACCTACCCCACTAATTATACAGTATTACTGTATTATGACACGTTTAACCAATTGAGTCCACACATCATTCAGTTAGTGTGTGTCATTACATATATTTGAGTATGAGTAAGTCTAGTCGGTGTGTTTCTGCCATAGATATGCCAGGGACCTGTCTGCTAAAGGAAAGCAGCATCAGTGTGCCAAGTGGGACCACCTGGGAACTGCCTGACCAGTGTGTCATGGCCTCCTGTGGTGGAAAAGGCAGCAACATGTATATCCGCTACACTGGGTGAGTATTTGTTGCCGTTTACTAACTTTAATCATGCTCTATTTCTCGACCTAAGTCCTTGGCTCTTTGTCAGGCATGTATGGGGTGTAAGGATGAACAATACAGTACATAGGTGCAAAACATAACCATGGACACAAAGGGTGGAGCAGACAACACTTGGGGGCAACAGTGGAGCAGACAACACTTAATAAGCTGTCTTTCAGTAACCTATTTTATCTATCTCTCCTGCAGGTGTGGTCTGGTGGACGCTCAATTTCCATGTTTCATAGTTCAAGACATGTCCAAGCCCCATCCAAAATGCTGCCCTGATATATTCTGCCCTAAAACAAAGAACTAATTACCCCTTAAGTAAAACTTTATCTGTAGTGTCAAAAAACCAGTGGTCAGCCTATGTCAAATAACCATTGGTCAGCCTGTATCAAATAACCAGTGTTCAGCCTGTGTCAAATAACCAGTGTTCAGCCTGTGTCAAATAACCAGTGTTCAGCCTGTGTCAAATAACCAGTGGTCAGCTTGTGTCAAATAACCAGTGTTCAGCCTGTGTCAAATAACCAGTGGTCAGCCTGTGTCAAATAACCAGTGGTCAGCTTGTGTCAAATAACCAGTGGTCAGCTTGTGTCAAATAACCAGTGTTCAGCCTGTGTCAAATAACCAGTGGTCAGCCTGTGTCAAATAACCAGTGGTCAGCCTGTGTCAAATAACCAGTGGTCAGCCTGTGTCAAATAACCAGTGTTCAGCCTGTGTCAAATAACCAGTGGTCAGCCTGTGTCAAATAACCAGTGGTCAGCCTGTGTCAAATAACCAGTGGTCAGCCTGTGTCAAATAACCAGTGGTCAGCCTGTGTCAAATAACCAGTGGTCAGCTTGTGTCAAATAACCAGTGGTCAGCCTGTGTCAAATAACCAGTGGTCAGCCTGTGTCAAATAACCAGTGGTCAGCCTGTGTCAAATAACCAGTGGTCAGCTTGTGTCAAATAACCAGTGGTCAGCCTGTGTCAAATAACCAGTGTTCAGCCTGTGTCAAATAACCAGTGGTCAGCCTGTGTCAAATAACCAGTGGTCAGCCTGTGTCAAATAAACAGTGGTCAGCCTGTGTCAAATAACCAGTGGTCAGCCTGTGTCAAATAACCAGTGGTCAGCCTGTGTCAAATAACCAGTGTTCAGCCTGTGTCAAATAACCAGTGGTCAGCCTGTGTCAAATAAACAGTGGTCAGCCTGTGTCAAATAACCAGTGGTCAGCCTGTGTCAAATAAACAGTGGTCAGCCTGTGTCAAATAACCAGTGGTCAGCTTGTGTCAAATAACCAGTGGTCAGCCTGTGTCAAATAAACAGTGGTCAGCCTGTGTCAAATAACCAGTGGTCAGCCTGTGTCAAATAACCAGTGGTCAGCTTGTGTCAAATAACCAGTGGTCAGCCTGTGTCAAATAACCAGTCTCTATGTTTTTACTTAAGTCACCAATAAAGTTCAGTTAATTTTATATAATATTTTGACATCCTTGGACATCATATTACCAGAGAGTTGAGAAAAATCCATATCTTTGATTTAAAAATATATTCCCAATACAATACTTCATTCTACTGCACATGGGTTGCACACTGGGACAACACACTCTTCAAACATCCTTACTTGGACACATGATGTTGGGGCCCCATGAAAGCCAAAACTACCAATGGAGATCTATATAGGCAAGGGTTCTCCAGGACACCAAGGGTAAGAGATGAAAGTACCAGTATATATGCTTAATTGTGTGATAAAGAGATGGTCAAGATACATATAGGTGGGAGAGAAGGGATTAGAATAGTCACAAAGTTTTAGCAAAAGAGGAGAAAACTCATGATCTTCTACTTAACGGGATTTGTGTGGAGTAAAGATGGGAAGATGGAGAATGTGGTGACTGGAATGAAAAGATATAGGCAGTCACTTGGAGGAAGCGCATTTTCCATATTCAACCTCACTAACCTGTCTTGTCCAACAATAACAAGCAGTCAGCATGTTACCCAGTAATGGAGTCCAAGTGCTTTTCTTATGCGTAAAGTCTGTGTTGATATTTACTCCTTAAACTGGATAGAAGACAAAGTTAAGGTTGTGACAGCCTCCATCCTCCACTCCAGAACCAAAACTCTGCATAGAAAGAGGATTTTCCTGCAGTCAAAGGCAACAATAATGAGTCACAAAGGAAACAGTACGATGCAATTCCTAGATGTCATGAAACCACACAACTTAACCTCCTTATTCCCAGTACCCAACCTACCTCAAGCAACAAGTAGATACCCAGTCTACAAAAAGTAACAATCACTAGTTTATATGAAGTTTAGGGGTCAAAATAACCCCAGCAATCATCCTACATCGGCAGGATGGGTGTAGGGAACAATGCCATAACAAGGAGAGGTAAAGTGGTAATGGTGGAGGTACAGAAATGTAGCCATGTTTTTTTTTAAGTCTAACTTGGGTGATGTACACACACCATCACCTCTCACAAAGATTCTCTAACTTAAGTTGTAAATGATTTTGAGAGTACAGTCTCTCCTCGACTTACGACGGGGTTCCGGACCGACGACCAGGTCGTAAGTCAAAAGGCGAAAATAATGCATAGAAAATTTAAAATGGGTGTCTCTTTTTCAACTCAGCACCACGAGAACTCTCACTTTTTCACTTGCCAGCCATTTTAAAGGGAATTACAAACGAAAATTTTGTCACTACACAGCACTATCAATAACGTTGGGACTCGAAAATACGTAATTTGAAAAATATTTTATACGACTGCAATGGTCGTAAGAAGAGGAGTACCTGTACTGTAATAATCTGAGTTGATGAGAAGATAATATTCCTAACAAGAACATATTGCAATATTTTAGAGAATAATGTACAAAAATTATATTACAGGGCTTACCTTCTGCAGTGATAACAGGGCAGTCAACAGTATCCATCTGGCTATATTAGTCAACATGTATGTATCCACTTTCTTCAGGTATCTCTGTTAAAGTCTGTAACTTAAATTTACAAGAATTAATAATCTTAGTAAATTGACTTATAAAAAATTAAAATTAAAACAGGAAATGAGTTACAGTATCTTGTTTCTTTGCGACTTAAATGTTGTAACTCAGACACAACAAAGTTGAAGGCTTGAGATTACGTAAGGACGCACCTAGCTCATGACACTATCACAGGAAGCTTCTTCAAAGATACAGCCATATCCCGTAACTTGTCAAGGGTTAACTGTCTTGAGTACTGTACATGTGTTTACAAACTACCTAACTGCACCCAACCATTTTATTTTTAATGGTTTTGAAAATTACATTCTTCAAGGCTGATATTAATATAATTACTTACCCATTCAAGTATGGCAGCAACATTAACTACTCCCCATACACAGTAATTCCTAAGAATGTGCAAAAACTTAAAAAACTACAGTGCAAATTTAAGTACAATAATAACTTTAACACAATACTTTGACAAATATTTCACCTTGAATTAGTAAATAATAGACAAAACTGTACTTTGATATAATAAAGGTTAATACAGGTATGTTATGTTAGTCCCTTATTGCTGAAACCAGATGGTGACGGGTATCTCCCCCCTCATTCTATATTCTCAATTTGTCATTACCATTCATTACACAAGACATTTCAGGAGCCTTTAATCACACATGATGTGTTTACAAAATGATAATACAAGTATCCCCTACTTTACGAAACTCAGGTTGTGGAAATAACGCATTATGACCACTAAATTCGGGATATGGCCCATAAATTCGACCCAACTGAAATGGGATAAATTTTCAACACAAAAATCTTGATATAGAATAAAAAAAAAAAAATTTATTTAGTGTGGATTTCTTTGTGTTTGCTGCCACCAAGAGTGAGTTTACAGTGTACCCATGCCACTGGACTCCATTTGTTTATATATCCCAGCATATACGCATGACCACTCGACCTCAGCTCTTGGATTTAACAGTTATTCCAGACTGTCCAGTGTACAGTATTACTCTTGTTCAAGATGAGTGGAAAGAGGCCATTCATTAAGTGCAAGTGAAAACACTGGTGTGAAAAAAAAGTCCAAAAAGGATTTACGTTGGATATACTAAAAAATGTTTTATGGAGTTTGGTGAAGGAGAAAAACTTAACCAGATTGCAAAAACATAAGGGCTTGTTAGGTCTCCCAATAATTCCCATTGCACCACTTCACCAATTGCAGTGGTCAACATCGTTTGTGGCGAGTTAAATTCAAGTGTTTTGTGTATTTACCATCATATTATATCATAAAATAGTCAATATAAGGGTTTAAAAAATAAAATCATCCATAGGTGTGTTTCTACGTTATTACTTCTTTTTGCCAAAAAAGTTTTTTAGGAATGCATCTCCAATCATACAATGAAAGTCAATGGGAAAATGGGGTTCACACCATGGTAAACTTTTCAAGGACGCATCCCTTCAGTAACTGTTGGATCACTGTACAATACATCAAAATACGTAAAATGACTTCTGGAGTAGATAAAATTAATGAACACCAGTGCAGTAGGGGACATGTATGGATATGAAATACCACACATCTTGCTCATAACTAAGTCACAGTTAAGAAAGAAGGCTCTAAAGTGTTAAAAAAATGCAAATTCATATAAATTCCTTTTATTTTGGTGAACAATGAACCAAATAAATTTTCTACATGAATATTATGAGAATTTCACTAAAATTATCCACAGATCAGTAGTTACATTAACAAACTACTGGCAACCTCCATGAAGAGAGAATGGGAATGATAATTTGTGGGTAGTACTGTTTTAATTCAATCTTTTCATACTAATGTGTACTGTGCTACCATAAGTGACATACTGTATAGATATAAAGGATTACAATTAAGTTTTGTTCTTTTTTTTTTTTACAATTTTGTTGACTTTGTACATAGGATCTAAGTCCCTGTTTGTCATACACTTATGCGACACAAAACTTAACCATAAACCCCCTTGATGCTTATATTTTACTCACAGTTGTGTAGTTAACAAATATGCAAGTGCAATATATGCCTATATCAATACATGAAAAAGTTAAATGTTACATCCCACCAGAAGTCATCATCTAAGGTCATGCTCGCCCATCTTAGAATACAAAAGAAAAGGTCACCACTATCTACATTCTTCGTCTAACACAATGAGCGACTCGCTGGCTGACCTCCGACACACATTCAACAATAAAAAATACACGCACGAGGCTGAAAATAAATGTACCCTGATTTCTTTTACAATGCTACGTCTATTTAGAAACCTTCTCTGAACTGTCTAGATTCTAAGCGCGTTATGATGTTCTCCAGCTGTCTCCGAGCCTCGCACTGGGGGAAGTTCTGCATGTCGTAGTAATTAGGAGCCACTTTGATGAGCCAATCAGCTGGAAGATAAACAGTAAGAGATGTAATGGCAAAATTGCACAAACTAAATACGACATGAATTTTTCCCTTTATGATTATGGTAAATAAATCATCAATTCTACAGGATATATGCAAAAAATATATACATTATCAGTAGGCATAGAAATGAGGCGATTTTCCACGTTAAAAAGCTATAATATGAACATACCTCATGTGCCCCTGTAGTTATATAAATGCTTCAATAACATATTTGTAAGTTATTGTGAACGTGCATGTTTAATTATGCAAAGAACACAGAAAAAAATGCAGTGATATTAAGTTATTTAATCTGTACTTGCCGTCAAATTTTTAGCTCTTTATTATTTAAGTCTTAAACACTTATAAATCATTATGTATATCGGACGACATCTGGTTAACACGCTCCAACAAACACTTACGTTTAATGTCTGTTACAGTTCGGATGTAGTTCTTGGTGGTTAGGACGAATTCATTGTATAGGACCCACTCGGGTTTGTGGTCTAAACAGGTGGACGGATGCAGCTGCACCACCTGATTATCCTTGATGGTCATGTAGTGCCCGGTGCGTTCCAGGTGAGCAATCTGAAACAAACATACAGTACAACATATGAATAAGGCATAACACATTTATGCCATAATAATCACTAGAATTTCAACCCATGATATAGTATGCTACACATCTACCTCAAAACTGGGAGCAAGATGACAACCTACTTCTCTGGACCACAACTATTATAACTCTTTTTAAGCTGGAGGAAACAAGGATACAGTACTATGTTCCCTCCTAGGCTTGAGGAGTGGTCATATGCTGAATCTCGTCAACGCAGAAAACACCTGAAACACTGGGTGAAGAATTTTACATGCCGGATTCACTAAAAAAAAATTGGAGTCACCACATCATTAAACTAATTTGTAAGTGCAGGTAATAATGGCTGTTTTGGTAACCATACAAGAGTAGGAAGTAAAAGGAAAGAAGCAGAATTAAGGGAAACAAAATCAGATGCACCACAAAAGGTTTTACTTTACCAGATATTGCAAGACCAAAATGAGAAAAAGATTCCTAATAAAACACTAGATATTGAAGAGAAAAGTACACAAACAGATTTACATTACTGTGGCAAAGGTATTGTTTCTATTATCATCCTACTGTACAAAAAAGGCTATTCACTGTATTGTATATCACCTCCAACAATACAAGGCATGGAAGCACTATAATGATATATGATGGTATGGTGTGGTGATGCTCTGTGAGTTAAAACCAATCGTCTGCCTCTTGCTGCAGTCACATTCCACCAGCTTACAAGAAATTAACACCATGGATTGGTTCTTTCATATCGATTCCTTTCAAAATGGGGCAGAAAGGAAGACGTTGCTTTTGGATTATGTAGTTGCTGTGTGTATTTAGGGCTTGAAAGGGTTAAGAAATAACTAACTTTTTCCATGAGCTATCAATATTGGTCTATTTTATTCCTTTTATACCCGGAGTGGAAATAAGTGAAGATTACAGAGGAGAAAGGACCTTAAATAACTGACTTTTCCCATGGCAGCATCACCAAACCCTCCAGCCAGGCATTATCATACACTGTTTCCAATCTCTCTCTTCCCTTCATTTGTAATTGTGATTTCCATTTTTGCCTAACTCTTATTCATGTTTCCTCATCTCATCTCTCTTTAAAACCTTGTGGCAGTATTTCTCATCTTTCCTCTGCTCTTCATTTGTATCTATCACCTATTAGTCTCTTGTCGCCTTCATCATCAGTTTAGTAATTACCTCTGACGATCACTTCATAACCCCACCCCCCTCCTCCCCATGTACAAAAATAAAAATTTTAGCCTGGACCAGATGACTCAAGAATTATGCCCACTAAAACTGATGGATGAAATTTCTGTAAGCCCACAGACAAATGTGGTTGGAACCAATTCGTCAATTAGTTACATCTTCCTGTCATAAACATGTTCCAGTAAAGGAATCTTTTTAAAATACTAATCAAAATCTAAGGTGGAAAATAAAGTGACGACACTACACCACTGGCTTGCATTCTACCTTCAGTGACTCATTTATAAAGATAAATTAGCCAGAGTCCCTGATGTCTAAGGGTTATGTACAGTTATCAACCCACAGGATATGGTGAGATTAATACACAAGTCACCCAAGACAGTTGTTCAGTAATAAAATGGTTGCTGACAAATTTAACCATCTAAAGATGTAATCAATACATTACAGAGACATTGCTTTCAAAGGAACCCTTTTTTTACACAAAATATGGGTACAGTACAGTATAACATCATATACAGGTATTAACAAAAGCATAAAAAGTAGGAGCTTTAGGAGAGGGCACATGAGCCTGAGCCCTTCTTCATAGACCTGACTCCATGCACTTATAGTTTCTGTGGGAGACCAAAGGATGTTGCCCCATTCTGGCAACTATGTAGCTCTACATAGAACCCGTTACATTCAAGCTAAACCAATGTGTATACATATTTACCTGCATGAAGAAGCCCGAAACCAGAGCCTTCCGAATATTCATATAGTAGTCACGGGAATTGAAGTCAGTGGACGTGCGCTTTAGACTGAAACGGTCCATAATACGGGATAACTGTTGACGAACATTATCCGCCGATTTGAGAGAACGGTAGTTGACAAAGTTGTCGTAGCACCACTGCACATCCTCCATATCTACCGGCATATAAAGGGTCAGCGAAAGAGAGAACTGAAATTAGTAAAAATTCAAACTCTTGGGACAGACATTTAGCTGACACGCGATTCCGTCAACACGATGATGCAGTAGTAAAACAAGAAATAAATCTTATAGTATAATATTTATTAATAGAGCTCACAAATTCAACTTTAAACTGACTACTTGATTAATAAAATTTGATCTAAATAATAGTAAATTAAATCTATCTATAGCTAGTCAAATATTATGATAAATTACAAAGGGATAAAAATGCCTGGGTAGATCCTCTTCCTGGCAGCTTAAACTATGTCTTACTTTTCACTCCACCAATGTTTATTTCTCTTGTTAATTGATCTTCAGTGTACTTAGCATTCAGGTAACAACTATTCATCAATTAAAACACTACCTTTCTCTCCTTTACATTTGTGGCTGAATCAAGTACCTTTCATCATCAGTGTTGCTATACTGTACTGAACTACTAACCTCATTCTCACTCCTTTTAAAACCAGACTAAATTAATAAAACATGATGTGTGATGCAATACTCACTCTGTTTGAAGGCATGATAGACGTTCAGCAGCGTGAGGTGGTCCCCATCTATGTGCGCGAATCTCATCTTGGCCTCGTCTGCAGCCTTCTTAGCCTCATTAGGGCGCACAAAGCACTGGGGTACTGTAGCGAGAATTGGGAAACCGACCCGGCCCCACCACAGCCGCGCATGACGGCGGGAGAGGGAGGGTACGGCCCAAACATTAAGCCTCACCCTCCTCACAAGGCGAAGGGCACCGCCCCTCCTGGCTTGCTCAACACTTTACTTCAGCCACCTAGGGGAGCTACACCAGATTAGAACCACAGCCTCCAACCTTCCCACCATAAACATTCCTACTGGGCCATCAAACTCATTGAGTTTGTTAAGGAGAAAAAGATGCCACAATTCTTGATGAGGCGTCTTCAAGCTTCTTACATTAGTCACTTTTCTGATCAACAATGTTATCCTGGGAGGAACGATGGATGGATGTGGTTCCAACACAGTGCTGCTCATTTTAATGGCACCCTTTATCAGGTGCGATGTTGCAACATGGTGTACATCATATCCAGCAATTCTAAATCTGATATCAAAAATACTTTCTCAAAGTTAATTACACTGTCAACAAAAACTAATTCAACTAATCTACTTCTTGACAAGTTACAGTACATATTCTTTCAAAATGAAACAAATATCTTTTAATTACAGCAAATAATTTGGTTATGTGAATTAAAAGGTTTCAATGTAAAATTGATCTTCCATTTTTTACCGAGTCCAAAATGTGAAGTATTTTGTACTTTTATGACATGCAAATTTAAGTTCGGCACCTAACCCAAACAACATTAGTATCGTTTACCTTTCGTAACTAACCTGATAGCATAGCAGTTATAGACAGGATCTCGTTAGAGCAGTTGAAATCGCAAGAGGCAATCACCATTTTGGCTAGCTGAGGATCCAGTGGGAACTCGGCCATGATCGCTCCAAGTTCCGTTAGATTACCTACACGGAAGAAAACACACAGTAATTATAAAAGAACACCAAGGTCCATTTATTACAACCTCAAGCCCGAAAAACCAAGAAAATTTTAGAAATGACATACAAAGCTGCTAACACCATTAACATTTTAAACAGAAGACAAGACATATAAATCCTCCCCTCCCTTCCATCACCCCCCCAAAAAAATAATTCTTCCTTATCACAATTAAATAACCAAATCAAATATAGACTCACCATCATCATCAAGAGCTGCCAGGTAGTTCAAAAGCTCCAGCGCTCTCATAAGAGTCTCGGGAGCCGGTGGATCCATGAAATCAAAGTGAACCAGATCGTCGATACCCAACTTCTTCAGCTGCAACACCACCGACCCGAGGTTGGACCTCAAGATCTCGGGGTATGTGTTGTCCTGAGAATATAATCATAATATTAACCCATGAACCTTACACCATATTCAGACTGCCAGTGTCTATGTTAGTTCCAGGTTGTATTGTCATATCACTTTTTTTAAGATTTCCATTTATATTATTTAGCTCGTGTTAATACGTTTTTGCAAGAATTCATGTACCTTGCATCTCTGAAACTGTGTTACCTTATCCACCCAATATAAACTGTAAATAAGACAGTTGCAACACAATATCTCATGACTAACCATTTTTTAAAAGCAAGTTATTAGTTTCATCCTAGATCCACAGCTAAGTATTCCCTACTCTGCCCCTACATGCACATAAATGGAATCCAAGAACATGACACACCCACTGGTGATGGACGTCTTTCTCGCAGCTAGCGTCCACTGATGACAGCTGTTGTTTATGGATTAACAAGATACATCTATGCTTCTCTACGTTAATATTACTTACCTGCATTTCATTTTTGAAGGCCTTTTCTGTATATAATCGGAAACATTTGCCAGGTCTAGTTCTGCCTGCACGGCCTGCTCGCTGCTGTGCTGAGGCCTTACTAATAGGGGACACCAACAGTGACTCTACACGGATGCGAGGATTGTAAACCTGAAATAAACAAATAAAGTTATTTGAACTCGGACTCGCCAGAATGGAGAACGAAATGCAATCATATTTATATTGAAACATATTACACAAGGAAAAACAGAAAGGACAGTATTGCAACCAAACCTTACCTTTTGTTTTGCAAATCCCGGGTCAATAACAAAGACAACTCCATCGATGGTCAACGAAGTCTCAGCAATATTTGTAGACACCACCACTTTCCGACCTATTGCTCCGTTTTGTTTATTTGGAGGCGGAGCTTCAAATATACGTTGCTGGAGGTTTGGAGGAAGTGTGGAATATAGAGGTATACACTTAAGGTCACCAACATCTGGACCAAGAGCATCTACTTCTCTCTTGATGCGTTTGCAAGCCTCCTCTATCTCCTCCTGACCAGTGAGGAACAACAACACATCACCGGGTATTTCTTCACATATGTGGATCTGTGGGAGAAGACAATGTTTTGTCGTGTAAATACTGGTACCAGAACATTAAAAAAATTATTCAATATAATCAGTGAAAGTGAAAACTAATAATGATTAATAAAAAAAATTACTATGAACATAAGCTGCAGCACAATATGTAGAGCTGACATGATTTAAGTCAATTTAAGCCAGTGAAAATTATCAACGCAAATCAAAATATTTAACTGAAACTAATTAATTAAGGAGTTTACAGTTTCCTATCACACCCAAACACAATAAAAAAACCCTGAATATGAGGTTGCGAGCAGCACTTACCTGTATAACAGTTCTAATAGCAGCCTCTAGGTAATCTCTCTCTGGCTCTGGGGTGTAGAAAATTTCAACAGGATGAGTACGGCCAGGAACATTTAACAAAGGGGCTTTATCAAAGTAATGCTGAAACTTGCCAGCGTCCAGGGTGGCAGACATGACGACAAGCTTGAGATCATTCCTCTGTTTTAGGACCTCCTTCAGGACACCCATCAAGATATCTGTAGCAAGAGTACGTTCGTGGGCCTCATCAAGCAAAATTACCTGTTGAAGAATTTTTAGATGTTTAATTTGGGGTAACATCATTTATTAACTGCAAACATGCCAAGGCAGAATCTAGTCTTGACACAAACTTTGACAACACCAAATTGAATATCTTATCGCTACACGTGGTTCATGCCAAGCAAGACGAGGGCTAAATTTCATCTTGAGGTATTGTAATTAAAAGTGCTCTGATGCCAAATTGAGTGAGACTTCTTAGCACATCAGAAAAAATACCTGTATCATATCAATTCAGACCACAGAGAAGATCAAGGTGAGGAAATTATGAGACAATGAGTAATACAGCAAACTTACAAGAATAAGAAGAATATATGGACTAATTTCAAGGAGGGGGGATGACCGAGATTGTGCTTTTCAGGAAGCTAAATAGTAAATTATACAAATGTGCTCTAATTAAAGTCGCATGATTTAGTGGTTACATAAATGTTAAAAAAAAAATACAACTGTACGTAGAGACACCACTTGCTATTCACACAAGCCATTGGTTCAAAATCCTCTAATTACTATTTTATTTTTTAAAGTTGAAAGTTTCTGTTGGTCTGAAACAAATTTTCAGATAAAAGAAAACACCCAAAAATGTCAAGGGTATTGAAACTTATGGGACAAACCAGTTGTGAATGAAAGATTTATGAATAAGCCAGATGTGTTCTTTTATGGAATTTCCTTCTACAAAGTCCTGACAACACATTACAGTATATACGTTGTGATAAAACTTCACTCACCTGATAATTTTCAAGCATGGGGTCACTCATGGCCTCTCGAAGCAACATACCATCAGTCATGTACTTGAGAACAGTTTTAGAGGAGGAACAATCTTCAAATCGGATGGAATAACCCACCTCTTGACCTAAAGCCACGTCCATTTCCTGAAATGCCACATACATCAAGTGTAAAAATCACCAAGAACAGTGATATACTCTTTCAGCAGTTTGAGTGCATAAATTTAAACATGAGTAACACAAAAGACCCAGGAGTTGATCTATAACAGAAAGATGTAAAGTCAAAGAAAAAGTCGCATTACACTTACAGTGCCTTCTGAAGCCCATGGTGAAGAATCTTGGTAAGTTCCCCGAAAAGATTCGAACTTCGAAGCTTTGCTGTCACTTTACCAAGATTCTTCGTCATGGGTTTTGGAAAATAAAGCTAGGGAGGTGTAATTTTTTTTTTTTACTGTACAATATATGGTTCTTCCTAAGCCCATGGTAAGCCTATCATGAGAGATGAACAACACACCATTTTATACAACTTATGAAGCCCCAGGTATAAAGGGAGTTTCAGTTACATGGCATGACATTTACTCGCCACATGAGAAAGACTACTTAGAATACACATAAATGGAAGACTCAAAAATGCACCCACCTCTGCAACACGCTGAGCAACTGACATTGCAGCCACTCTCCTTGGTTGTGTGCATGCCACTGCTTTCTTCCCTCTGCAGCGTGCAAATTCCACACACCACTGTGGCATCTGTGTAGTTTTACCCGAGCCCGTTTCACCAACCAACACTATTGTTTGATGACGATCCAGGAGATCAAAAAATTTGTTACGATACTCCCACACTGGCAGCCCAATTCTTTTCCTGTAATAATTATATGTTAATTAATGCAGTGTCCATTAAGGTTCCACATTAACATATACACAAAAATTCATTATTAAAAGCCAAATATACAGAACTGTATTGAGTTTTAGTTGACATAGTTGATATTCCTGTTAATAATAATACACCATTTTCTTACCTGTATAACTCATAGTATCTTGGAGTGTACGGCAGGTTTGTGAAGGGATTGAGAGACATAGCAACAGCTCCCCTTTGAACATTAGACGGTAAATTAACGCCTGGTTTAATTGGTTCATTTGTTATCGTTTTAAACGAACTTTGGGTGCCCAGACTTCCGCTGCTGGTGTAACTACTCTCACGGTCAAACTCACGTTCATGGTCAGCAGCATATCTGAAAGACATTAAGAACACAAGCTTTAGTACTCAAAAACAATGATTGAAGAGAATAGGATTAAAAAATAAGTAGGCTGCCTCGTGCAGTACCAGGTGTCTAGTTGCTGATAATTTAAATACTGTACTGTAGTTTATGGACTCACCAACCAGGTAAACTACAAGACATTCCACTAAAACCTTACACAGTATATAGATTTCAGAAATAGAGAATATTCTATAACACCTGCCACTAAATTCAACGTCATTAAATGTCACCAAACAAAGTTTACTCAAAAACAACAATTCTTTGTCTCTAAGAAATACAAAATAGTATCTTTCAGTATATCTTATCTACATTTGTCACATGAGGCAGGACTGAAAGGTCCAAACCTCCCAAATCTGACTGTTTTCTTTGTACAGTGCACAAATTTGTGAGCTATGGGTCACTAATGACAAACTTAATTTCCTCTGTCCCTTAAAAGTTAAAAATTACTTGCCACCTTGGAGAGACTAACTTGAATATTGTAAGTAAAACAGAAAAATCACAAAATATTTTGAGACAATCACAGAAAAAAGTATTCCTTGTAAAGTTCCCGAAACATTTGCAGTGGCTAGTCGAAGCATGCAGCCATGAATGTTAGGCACCAGTATGGAAAAAATTATAAAACTTATTAAAAACTTTTTCCTTCCAATATCTGGTGGCTTTTCATGAGAGATATCCTTTTATCTTCCACAGAAAAATATTAAGTTGCAGGTTAAGGCAGGCAACCTTTATCTAGTATTACCATTGTATGACCCAGCGTCAAGGAATAACCCAAGAAGACCTGACAGTAATAGTGAAGGACAAGGGACAAGGTTAATCAGCTACCTAATTAAAAAAAATAAAGAAAACTTATTTCTTACTTTAAAAACAAGCCAAATCAAGAGGAGGAAATGCATTTTCATGTTCTGGCATTTTCCCATAAATGCATATGCTCCTTACATTAACTATCATCTACTTGACAACTCAATATTTGCACAACCTCCATGTGCTTCCTAACAATAACCGACCCCAATGTAAAAATGACAGAACACTTCCCAACCAGTGACTGATCACCCTTCCTCTCTATACAAATCCACCTAGTAACCAAACCTAAAATAATAATACTGAAATATACTTCAATTGTGGGATAAGCAGGTTAGGTACGTTCCCTGGAAGTGCTGTATCTCTATCCACAATGTCCCACCGATGCCATTTTGCGCGTGATTTGTCATTCACATACAAATTCTTACCAGTAATTGAACTTTTCCAGATTAAAGTGACTCGTGATTTATACGAGATGAGAGGAAACAACCTAATGTAACAATGATAAGTTACAGGCAGTGCCTAGACCCTGCTCATAAGTCGATCTGTTCGTAAGACAGAACAGTGTTAACTTTAAAGGTTAGGTTAGGTAAGTTGGATCACCTTCTGCCATATAGATCATACAATGCTGGAAGTGTTTCTTATGTATGGACCATTGAGCGGCATACTGTACGATTCATAATCGCTGCTGTCGTGTATCAAAAGAGGATCAATTCATATTATTTTTATCACTTTAATATTTCACCACACTGCCATGAGTGAATTATGATACTAAGAGAAAGGGACTAAAACTTTTCATTGTTCAATATTGTTGTCCATTCCTACTAAAAGAAAAAATCTCAGTGATAGTGTTTTAATCTGGGTTAAATTATCGTTTAGGGCATGCACCTATTTTCCGAAGGTCAGAATCATTCAAAACACATCAAAAACCATAGGAAAAACATAATTTCAACCTAACCTAAATTCGCTAATACCTTAATTTGCCAGATCATGTGTAAGCAGTGGCCTTTGTCGCCACAAATAAATTCAACATACATCGTGGCTAATCGTATGAACAAATCTTGTCAGTCCCACTCCAGGTTATCTTAGGTTTCACAAGAATAATTCATTTCTCTGCCATGATAATTATTATCTTTACAATTTGCCTCAGAATCCAAAATAACAGAAATACTATGGTAGACTGTCTCTTGATCTTTATTTTTGACAAGAATCTTGACCAAAAATATGTCAAATAAATAAATAAATGCGTATCCCTATCCTACAGTATACCAATAATGCTGTGGGCATATTAAAAAGTAAAATAGTTTCGGTCATCCCCCTATTTGCAAGTTGTTAAAAATACATAAAAATCACTGGAGAAACATAATTTAACTAAACCCAACCCAAACTAACTTAACATCCTAAAATTCGCTGATGACCCATTAAAATACCTGGACCACCTGGGTATATCCTCACACTATTATTTTATGCAGTTTCAAAAATCCACACTTATTCAACCTTTATTTTTACCCTAACCATCCCTGCCCTTAAACAGCTGCAGGGTTTATGTGAATTAGTTTTAGAAGGATTACAAAACGTGGAGATGATGAGGATAACGTAATCATGATTCACTTACTGCCTCAGCCTCACCATGCTTCAAATTCTACCCACGAAAATTACACGAAATACGATAACTGACATATAATCCATCTTCACCTTAAACAAATAGCGACTGTACAGTATAATGGCATTGGTCAAACTCATATGGAATGTAACAAGGAAACATAAGACTTGATCACGTAACTACCCCAGTGGATGGAACATTTCCCCCTAAATAATCTCCTACTCTCGTTGTATTACCTCTTTCTCAGTGCTGCAGGATCGATGTCTATTTTTCGCTTCGACATGTTTCTTTGACTGTAAGATTGAATTCACCGTTAGTGTGTGTAGAGGAAGGTAAATATGACAGATATAAGCACCAGCACACACAGCAGCCGCAGCCCGTAAGGGAAGTTTGAACTTGTGTGATGGTTCTCTTCCTCACTCACCCCAAAAACGTGTTGCTTACGATATATTATACAACATATTGTAAAAGTAATTGGTAGTTTTTAATTTCATATTATGTAACTATATTTTATGATACATTTTTTCTACTCTCTAGTAAAGTTTTATCAAAATCATTATTGCTAAACGAGAGGTCAAAAAACTTATAAAACGTTGTATAGATTAAATTAAATAACTTTAATGGTATTTTACGCCGCCTGTAACTATTCTACCGTGCTATTTTACAAATATAATTTACAAATCAATTTCAAACAATTAATTATTTATTCCATTACGCTGCAGAATTGCCGTGAGTGAAAAGGTAATCAAAACAAATCAGCAGGTGGACTGTCTTACCCATAATACCAAGATTAACACCATATCACGCTTACTCTCATATTATAATTCAACCTGTGAGTGATGATATGTAACGCTCGCTGAATGTCCTTGAATATACACATTGTCAGGACATACCTATTGTGTCTGTTTACACCCTACCACCACCATGTCTACACCCCATCACACCCTACCACCACCACCATCAGCTCCACATCTCTTACAGCCACCACATCTCTACCACCATCACACACTCACTCTACCAACATACAACCTCGGTAGCTCAAAAGGGTGCTTCAACTCTTTAACATACTAAAACAGTTTTATTCAACAATTCAACGCTATTCACGGCTAACTCACTGACACGAGACTGCAATTGATGACGTCACCGCTTTAAAAAAACATAACCCAACCTTACACACAATAATAATAATAAAACCCAGTAAATACTCAAGAAACAGACAGGCGTAATCTAATTTAATAATAATAGCCTTTGATTTCGAGGCTGAACTATACCACTGAAGAAAAAATGAGAGCCACAGAAAATATGTTGAGTCATAATATTATACATTAATGACATGATTAAATTTGAAACTAGTATATAAGGCAGTGGGCGTAGCGAGAGTGATACACACCTGAGTAAACACACAGGTCCTCTCACCTACAAGTAGCAACGCATGAGGTTAGAAAGGATCACTGCATTTGAAATTTAAGGAGTTTGTGATTTAGATTAGCCATATTACGGTACACATTTGATATTCCTTGGGGGAAGGAAAACTCAAGGAGTAAAAAAAAAATATTTATTACAACAGACAAACTGTTCATGATCACATAGAATATAGACACACGGATATTCAAATTAAAAGAGCTATAAGACAGTGGAACAGTGGCCAGCCCTGGGGCTAAGAGAGGATCCAGATGGAGGGGTCTGGATGCCTGCAGCCGACGAATGGGTTTGCGGTTGCAGAAGTGCCCGGCGGAGGGTTAGGGTCGTCTTTGGAAGAGCGAGTCAAGAGTAGATTGACTGCACAAGTGCTCCCTTGTTGTACCGTTCCTCAATAGTGCATTACTTCATTACCATTTATATCAACATTCCTCCACACTATTAAAAAGATTTATTACCACTCACAAGTTATCGCCGTAGAAAGTGCCATGAGTATCATGGTATAATTAGATGTTATTTTGGGTTTGCTTAACAGGGTAAGTTTAAGAGGCACCTGTGCCTCCAGGGGTCAAGCGCGACTTTATGCGCAGTGGCGATCCCAGTAGGCTCCGCTCCCTCCCGCCAATCTCTCTCGACCTGTGCTTGCTGGGTGCTGACTGTGGTTTCGCCCAATCTCTGGTGCAGGCTGAACACATGCCCCCTTGCTGCCGCCCGCTTCAGCCCACGGGGGTAGTGGCAGGTCCAACATGAGTCTTGTTGTGGTCGTGGTGGCTGCTTGTGTTGCTGATGCAGTTACTGCTGACGTCATAACTGTCCTTTGCTTCAGATCTCGCTGTCCTCAGCGGACAACGGCACACGCCGCACACCAAGACTGGCGGCGGGTGTTGAGAAACCACAGACCAGGGTCATCCGCAGCACAGTAGCGGGGAGGAAGCTTGCTGACTCACAGAGCATGTGGTGGTGGCCAAAGAATATTATGGTGGTGGCCTTATGTAGGTTTTTTTTTTTTAGATTGCCCCGGAGGAGGGTAGTTTATTGGGCTTATATACAGGTCGTGCAAGCGCAGTGGTGACCCCGGTAGGTTCCGCCCCAAGGAAAGTACACAGGAGTAACCGTGTCTCCCTTACTTCTTGGGGGGGGGGGGGGGGGGGCGCCGAAAGGCTAGCCATCTATTGGCCAGTCGTCCTTAATAAAGAAAACGAGTTTTTCTTTCTCGTTTAAGGGATCACTATGATTTGGCGCATCTAGTAGACAAACGTTTATAACAGAAAACGATATATGTCAATAACTATCAATAAATACTGTATATAAAGGGTAATCTATTCACGTAAGGATTGAACGAAGAGAAACCTTAATATGATGTTTAGAAGAATTTTATTAAATGTGTTAGAGACTACAAAACACATTATTTTTATTTAAACGTATTTCATATTTTAATAACTGTCCATAAACGTGTGTGGTCAAGCTACTTTTATCGTTTAACATTTGCATTTGCTTGCTACAGTTTTTATCAGATGAGGAAACATAAGTAAGACCCATTTACACAGAACATGAACATCATCAAATGTAAAAGGCATGCAGTTAACACATAAGCATGCTCGTGATAACCACAAGCAGCAACAATTACAGCATAACGTGAACGTGCGCACAACGATCACCAATGCACTTTCTTAAACACGAAAATAAAAACAAAATATTCACGGAAAACTTGTTCACAATTATTACGACATATAAACAAAAACAGAAAGCAGACATACTGTACAAAATAAAAAACAAAACAAAAACATGCTCAGGACAGTGCATATTGTATAAGCAAAAGTAATTTTCCTTTATGTATAAAAGTAAACAGCACAAAATAGTAAATATCTTAACTGTCACCACGCCCAGCTACCCAGGTTAAACAGCCGACTCAGTCTTTCCCGCCACTGAGCAGTGCCATCTAGTATACAGGCGTGCACACACTGGGGTCTACATGGAGTAGCTTTAAGACCTGCTTCCTCCTGTATCATTTCCTTGCTCTGCTCCCTCCCGTCAAACTCTTTCGACCTGTGCTTGCTGACTGAGGTTCCGCCCAACCTTTGGTACAGGCTTACTACATGCTTCCTTCCTGCCGCTTCCACCCACGGGAGCAAGTATCAGGTCTAACAAGGGTCTTGTTGGGGTCGAGGTGGCTGCATGTGTTGCTGAGGCAGTTACTGCTGGCGTCACATATATCATATTTCTGAGTGATGAGATTTATCTAAAAGTATTGAGGTTTCATGCTGGTTGGTGGTGGCAGAGAGAATTGAGTAAACGTGTAAGTTCAATGCCAGGCGCGGCTGCATTAGCTGGTACATATAATAGTCATATTATTTAAAGCCGTTTGTCATTGGTGTACGATCCATCAACTCTCTCTCCACACACACACACACACACACCCTAAAGAGACTTAGCGTGCACAAACGAAAGAATTTTGTATAAACAAGTGTCGTATATTATACACTGTAAACCCCACGTTAATTATTATTGTTATCTCTTTCTACCACATCCTAGTATCTTTTCAGTCGTGTACAGAAAGCATAGGGTTGGTGACACTGTTCCACCTTCGCACGCACAAATTATATATTCAAATGTGAACCACTTTTAGCCTATCATCTGTGAATCACTACAAGTGCTCTTATCCTGACATCATGCCACCAGAAAAAAACGGGGCTACCTCTGCTGTTGTATCGTTAGTGGCTGTGTGTAACCTCCTATGTCAATTTAACGTTATTATTGACAAGTCGTTTTGGGGGATTACTTGGAGATTAACTCCTAGTCAAATATCACATATCTCTATCCACACTATTTTCCTCAGTATCAACAACGTCACTTTCGGAAAAAAACAATTATATGTTATACTTTTGTGACGAAATACTGTATATTCTACACTGGACAGGAGTGATTATACTGATACAATGTTAATCACTCAAGATATTAGTAAAATTATTAACCATGATAAATTTTTTGCTGACATGTTATTAATTTATAAAAATATAACACTTCTTCTTCAATGAAATTATATTAAAAAGTACTAAAAATGGTTAGAGCAATCGAGTGCAACATTAGCAAATTTTCAACTAAAGAAAATAAGTTACTTTGATCATAAGGTTAAGGTTAAAGAGTAATTGGTTGAGATAGTAATATATGAAACTAAAGAGAGGAGGGCCAGGGTAAATCACAGACTGGCATAGATGAAAGAAATTAAAAGTTGGACCCCAGGAGAAATACAAAACTTGAAAGAATTAAACAGCGGTCATAAAATATTTAGGACAGGGGACAATGACGTCAAGCATTTCCAAAATTAGCACCTTACCTTGAAGTAACAATAACACATCCTTACACTACACCTTTCCGATTTCACTACAATACCTCAAATGATATCAAATTTATGGCACAGACTCTGGCATAAACTACAGAAGATTGCAGAGGGTGGAATGTGTGGCTGGGTGGAGAGGCATCAAGGAACGAGTTGTGGATGATATGGGCCACAGTTCATCAGTGGGCAAATGTTCTCAGCCAATATTCGTGATCCCTGGAATGAGAAACGTGCACCTAACAACAGGCTGGTGTAAGTGACCATCCCAGTGTACAAAGATAATTTAAAATAGTAAACTAATAGAAAGATAGATTTATTGAGAGGTATTATTAGTTATCCCAGTATACAGATATAAAACCAAGAATAAATTAAAATAATATAAAATAAACGGTTAATGAGCAGAGTAAGGAAGAAGATTAAAGGCTAAAAGACAATTAAAAGATTTCACAATACTGCATCAGAATGAGGAACAAGAGGAGTTACAGCGCTTGTAAGAATGTTTGGTGTAAAGAAGAGAAACTTGAATGATTATGTTAGTAATGAAAAATGTGGTAGCGTATTGATAAAAAATTTATTAATGAGCGGTTACAGAGCATCTAAAATACCAAATATCTAAAAAAAATTATATTTGACAAACCGTGGGAGGGTAACGACAAGTCTTCAAGGTGTCATCAATCTTGTGAAAGTCGCGGAAGATAAAGAGTTCAGCTTGAAGGTTAGACAGAGCTTGAAGGAGGATATAGCTCGACCTTTCCTGATGTGTGTGTGTGTGTGTGTTTGGAGCAGCAGTGACTAAGACAGTACGAGAGAGTAAAAATTTTATGGATTCGAAAAGTATTGATAAATGAAAGCGTTTACGTTTGAGATAAAGTAAGGAGACGATAAGGTAGACTGGCAGTAAAATGGAAAGATAGATAGCGAGGGAGTGTGTTAGCAGGAGGGGTGCGTTGAGATGTGTTAAGGATGGGGGGAAGTAGTGATCGAGTTACCTACCTGCGCACACTCCTGCTGGCTAATGAGTCGCCGTCTACTACGTACTCATCAAAGGCCTCGACTCACCACGTCACAAATCGTAAATATTGGTAAATCATGACGAATTATTAAATTAATTATATATAAACATAATAAATACGAGGTACGACAGCCAAAGAGATGAATAATTTAAGCATCCATTGCAAGTTTAGGAAATTCAAATTCATGAAGCAAATTTCCTTGAACATTACGTGTAAGAGGTAAGTCACTAGCATATAAAAGAGCCTGCCAGTCAAGAGTGACACACTATCCCCCTTAAACCTCCAGTAACTGTGGAAACCCTGTTCCCTGGTACAGTATAATAGACTGCAGCGTCTTCTCTGAACAGCTGAGTGGCGGCCCAATGCTCACCGTTTCTTTCACCTTCGTGCAGCAGCCTAGTCCTGTCTCTCATGTCCCCGTAATCGTTTTTGGCGGTCCTTCACTCATCCCGCTCTCTCTCTTCCTCCCGTCACTCACTACCACCACTTTAGAGCTTGTATTATTCACATTGCCACCCACGTTCCTCCCTGTGAACTATCTCTCTTGAATCTATCGGCAATCTATCCACTTTACAGGGTACTCGCTCCACGGCTTCCACCTCCACCCACAGCGTCGATCCACTTTGCCAGTCAATTCAGTCTTCACACGAGAACTGATCGACGGCTGCCTCTTGTTGTAGCTTCAGAACTGCATAAATATGGTTTTATTTTCCATGCATCCCAAATTCTGAACTTTCTCATACGACACAGTTCAATAACATTTCCAAATTTAAACGACAATTCTTTTCTAATATATTTCTTATAACTTACACATATCCACTTATATATTATGATCGCATTTTATTTGTGCTTCATACCTTAGCCAAATTTATTATGCTATGATGAAACAAGTTATTAGACATGTATAAATTTCTGATGACTTTAACGTACATTACAGTAATGTTTGTTTAGTGTTCTTATTTATGTCATTTTAACACCTGTTAGTTCTGTAAATACGTAGCATTTTCGCTTGAGTTAACGAGTTAGGACTAGAGTGTATTGATATTGAAGGAAAATACATTATATATATATATATATATATATATATATGCAAGTAAATCACTGTAGGTGCGCGTGATCTAGGTATATGCTGATAACCACCAGGAAAGAAGAAAACACGAAGTTCCCAAGCGCTTTCGTGTAATTCACATCTTCAGGGGTGAGTACAGACTAGATAGAGTAATGCAGAACAAGATGAATATATACAGAGGAGGGTGAGACCAGGTCCACAATGGTCAGGTAATGACCCTACTAATCTTTAAATGGCACACAACGGTTGGTGGTTGGGTCAGATGGGACAGTGACCCGCCCTCTCACCTGATCACAAATCTTCTTAATTACAAAGTTGTCCAGCTTGTACAAGCCGTTACTCAAATTCATGTTGAATGCTTCGGTATGTTTAATAAGACTAGATTCTATGATGTTCCTACTATCAATTGAATTACATGGTAATATTGAGGAGGCATTATCCCAGTCAATGCAATGCTTGTTATCCCTCAAATGAACAAACAGAGCATTGGATTCCTGGCCTGTCCTGACACTGTATTTGTGTTGTTTAATTCTAGTTACAAGATCTTTACCTGTCTGGCCTAAGTAAAACATATTACATTCCTTGCAAGGAACTTTATAAATGCAACCAATTGTGTTGTTGGGGGAGTTCTTGATTAACATTTGTTTAACAGTGCATGAGTTTTTAAATGCCACATTGACGTTCCAAGATTTTAGCTGTGCCGGAATGTGTGAGAAATTTTTGTGAAATGGTAATATTAAGATATTCTTATGGTCATGGGTGGGCTTGGGATCAGTTCTATAAAAAGTTTTCTTAGTAATGTTTAAGCATTTGTCTATGAAAGATCTAGGGTATTTAAGGTTTGAGCCAATATTATATATATATTTGTATTCCTCATCGATGAATTCCGGACTGCAAATTCTCAAGGCACGTAAAAACATTGTTGTAAATACTGACTGTTTGACTTTATTATGGTGGGCAGAATAATAATGAATTTGGTATGGCAATGGGTAATCCACTCTCACCTGTATTAAGCAACCTATATATGGAATTCTTTGAAAAGAAACTATTAAGTAATATTTTACCACCCTCAGCAGTCTGGTTTAGATATGTTGATGATGTATTATGTCTCTGGCCATGTAATGAGGACCTAAAAGTTTTCCTACCACAACTTAACAACTTAGCCCCCTCGATCAAATTCACTGTGGAATTAGAGCAAGACTGTAAATTGCCATTCCTAGACTGTCTGATACACAGAATGGGTAACACTTTCAAGTTCAGTATTTATAGAAAACCAACCAATGTGTGTTCATACATTCATTATTATTCTGCCCACCATAATAAAGTCAAACAGTCAGTATTTACAACAATGTTTTTACGTGCCTTGAGAATTTGCAGTCCGGAATTCATCGATGAGGAATACAAATATATATATAATATTGGCTCAAACCTTAAATACCCTAGATCTTTCATAGACAAATGCTTAAACATTACTAAGAAAACTTTTTATAGAACTGATCCCAAGCCCACCCATGACCATAAGAATATCTTAATATTACCATTTCACAAAAATTTCTCACACATTCCGGCACAGCTAAAATCTTGGAACGTCAATGTGGCATTTAAAAACTCATGCACTGTTAAACAAATGTTAATCAAGAACTCCCCCAACAACACAATTGGTTGCATTTATAAAGTTCCTTGCAAGGAATGTAATATGTTTTACTTAGGCCAGACAGGTAAAGATCTTGTAACTAGAATTAAACAACACAAATACAGTGTCAGGACAGGCCAGGAATCCAATGCTCTGTTTGTTCATTTGAGGGATAACAAGCATTGCATTGACTGGGATAATGCCTCCTCAATATTACCATGTAATTCAATTGATAGTAGGAACATCATAGAATCTAGTCTTATTAAACATACCGAAGCATTCAACATGAATTTGAGTAACGGCTTGTACAAGCTGGACAACTTTGTAATTAAGAAGATTTGTGATCAGGTGAGAGGGCGGGTCACTGTCCCATCTGACCCAACCACCAACCGTTGTGTGCCATTTAAAGATTAGTAGGGTCATTACCTGACCATTGTGGACCTGGTCTCACCCTCCTCTGTATATATTCATCTTGTTCTGCATTACTCTATCTAGTCTGTACTCACCCCTGAAGATGTGAATTACACGAAAGCGCTTGGGAACTTCGTGTTTTCTTCTTTCCTGGTGGTTATCAGCATATATATATATATATATATATATATATATATATATATATATATATATATATATATATACAGTAATATCATGAATCATCGCGTATAAAGACAATGCAAGCAGTGAATCTTTAGAGTCGAAACAGTGCACAAACAATGATGCATTAACACAAACACTATACCTCCGCGTCAGGGTCAACACACCAGCTGAAGTTCCTGTGGATTACTACTACACTACTACTACGACTATGACTACTACTACAGCAGTCAGATCTGATAAACAAAGTAACTACAAAATCTCATCTTTTTATTTACATTCTCAACATAAAAAGGAAGAATTAGGTTCCGACATAATACAAAACCATTCTACAGGCGTGTGTGTGTGGGGGGGGGGGGGGGAGGTACACTATAGCCATGGGTTAGGCGAGTCTGGTGAGATCGAAAATGCCCAGCTGTCAATTGATGAGGCTGTGAAATAAAGGACCAACACAGGGGAGAGAGAGACGGCGCAAAACAACACCCCGCAGCGGCCCGCAAGCGTCCTGTGTCCGGACTCCCACAACCTCCTAGATTAAAGTCTTATATTGTTATATCTTGGGGTGGGGACACGGAACTAGTGACTACAGAATCATAATGTAATTCTAAAGCCATTTCGGTCCCCTGTTTTGTGTCGTTGCTTATCGGAGGCAGTTGAATTGTACTCTTGACAGCTCCAGTTAAGAGGAAAATATAACATACGGACCTTTTGAGAATTCGACCCCAGGACCATTGTGTGTGGGGCGCGTCGTTACCCCCTTATAGAAACCCCAATAAAGTTAGTATTACACATGCTAATTTCAGCCAACCACTAAGAGCATAATTCATATCTGTGATTGTGCTTTGAATCAGCTAATAAAATCACACCTCACAAAGTCACAATCACTAAAGAAAAACAGAGAACGGAGTGTGGGAGAGGAGAAGAAAGGGAGGGAGGGAGGAGCGTGCGGGCAGCGGGGCATCACCACTACGTCAATGAGTTACTCTTGGGTAAAGAAATATTGATTTGTCCCACGGTCGATTTTTTTAAGCACAGTCACCAAACAAATGGAAACAATATTGTCTAGAGTATAAAGATTTGTTTGTCTAATATAAAGAATGATGTTATGCATAATGTACTATGTAGGTAAATGAATACGTGTACGTATTCATCCGCGTATGAAATTATGAGAGGATAACTTGAATATCTGATTCCACTTTTTGCTGTGAGATGTCATGAACGTTTTCCCCGAGCCTTGTGACGTCACACATTGAGGTACCGCCAAGTGTGTGTGTGTGTGTGTGTGTGTGTGTGTATTCCTGAGCTATAATAACTTCGCATGACAGATAACATACAAATAATACACAGCAATACAGAAACTTCCTGAGAATGGAGGTTGTTTGTGTGGAAGTCGGGTTTTCCCCAAGTTCTTGGCCTCAGATAACCAAACGAAATTAGGATAGGGACACAGGATGTTTGCTCACGTCTGTCATCCTCCCAGCTTAAATATTTATACCTAATGTTGTCAAACAAATGAAATTTCAGTATTAACCAAAGCTCAACCTATATGGAGAACTCTGAATCGGTTTATTCAAATGTCTGTTTTCAGCTTCGATGACTTAACATTCGTAATAAATATAAACAAGTTGTGTTTATTCCGTAGCAATATGAGTAAAGCGATAAGTACAACCTTACTTATTTTACGTTTGGTGAGTTATTATTTAATGGGTTTTCTTTAAATAATAATCAGTGTTATCCGTTTAGTTCATATGAGCTTGTGATCGTTAAACAAGCTGACCTACTTTTCAAAATCATGACACATTTTGTTTAGGTGAAATATTGTAGTACACGAGGAAAACATACCCTCTCCGATAATAAACACCTAAAATAAAATAATGTATCCATATAAGATGAATTTGTAAATAAATTAAATATCCTGTTAAAGAGCACAAGGTGGCAAGTAGTTGGTTGCTACTGTGCGCTTGGTAAACCTGTTCAGTTGCCAGTTGAGTACAAACACTTCTCTCGTGTTTTTAAAATCTACATGATGACTAAATTAATTACATGCATGAGATATAATATACTATAAATAAACATATATAATTTTCCTAATCTATAACAGTATGTCAACCGCCGCTTGAAGGTTTTTGGCAAGATTTAAATTTCGCGCTGTAGCTCTGAGTTGACTCTGCAGTAAGTCCTTAATGCACCATATTTGTTTTTGATAGATAATTTACGAATTCCTGGAAGAAGCGCAATATCCCCAGAAAATATATTCATATCTAAACTTTGTACTCATTAAATCTCCACAATTCATTTATATGGAGTACAGCAATGGTCGTGATAAAAGTTTATGCTTAAACTGAACAGTCAATTGAGATGTAACGATAATCTATAATACACGAATGCCGCTTTAATAATCTGAATAATGTATAATATACTGCCATCTGGTTTTAGCCATGGTAGGCATGGGAGACCAACCAGTGGCGTCCATAATAATAGCTCGGGAAACATTATTGTCCGGCCCGATACCACGGCCAGCGTGTTGGTCACATCCAAACAAGGGTTGTTATAGAACAGCTAATCTTTTATTTTACCATTAGATGCATGCAATGAATTTTGCAAGAGTTTGATCCGCCTAAAGTGTTACTAGAAGACGCCCAAACAAGTTTTCCTATGCATTGATCACAAGACTCGCTTATCCGGTACTCCGTCCTTCGTATAGAATTTAATATGATATAAAAACATGATGCAACAATATAATGGAAGAAATAATATAAAAATCACTGCATGTATATCTTTCAATAAAACAAACGTAGTAAGTTTGGGAAACTCGACTCCCGACCTACCAGCAGCGTCGACTTGGCAACATGTTGTGAGGAGCGCTGATTGGTGGCCTCCGCGGTGACGTCACGAGCCAAAACAAAGCAAACCCCGTACTGTACGCCCCTCACAGCCACGCTCAGAAAGCTCTTGAACTTCGTTGAATGTAGACCGGCAGTATATAACACTCGCAATTAACACCATCATCATTGTACATCCCAAGTAACACCTTCAAACCAATCCTCTTACATCCACGGTCTCTCTCGTACGATCATTCCGGCGTTTGCTTGTTGTGAAGGAAATTATACGAGGCGAGATGGGCGAGGTGGCTGTAAATGGTCTTGAGCCGATCATGGCCGCCGACCCGGTGGACGACGAGCTGCTGCTGAACGGATCGCCTTCTGAAACCAAGGAAAATATCGAGGGGCTTGTGAATGGTGTAGTAGAACTAACTGAGCGCATCAAGCGCCGAGCTAAACGACCTTCCAAGTTTATGACCAAAGAATTAAGTCGAGCGAACTCTGATACGCAGGTAATAGCCCCTCTGCGTGCGCTCAAGAATTCTCGCAAGTCGCGCAATGGCTTTGGACGCGGCCTTCCTAAGAAGGGTGAGTTTGATCCCAATGTTAGTTTTTATTAGGTACAACGCATGTGAGAGTATTATAGAAATTAGTGTAGGTGTTGTCATTGCACCGATATTTGAAATTAACCGAAATTGCCATCTTACAAGTGTGTGCCGCCGGAGGCGACAAACGTTGCCTGAGCCCTGTAAAGCCCGGGTTGTCAGCTGTACTCCTACTCCGACATTTGAAGGCAACTTTTGAGGTGGTGTTAATAGTAGCTCAGTTTGTTGTCATGTGTTAGGGATTATTGTAACATGCAAGTTGGTACAGTTTTTGCAAGCAAATATTGTATATAACCACAGTGTCATCGTATTATGAACTTTGTGCTTTTAATAGTCTGCAGTGGTGTGATCCCAGTTGTACTTTGAACATGATATACAAGTTATCTTGGTTGGTGGGAGTGGGTGGTAGGCGTGGTTGTGAAGGAGCGTCGGTACTCGCTGACAGGAGATTGGTTTTTGCTTACTGCACAACCGGTAATGTAAGAGGTCTATTTTTAGACAGCTCGCTCGTCAACACTCAATAGTTATAACTGCTGTGGAGAACTGATGCCAGTGGCGTATCTTTTGATCTATTGAGCCATGTATGTATGCTAGTCAAGTTGTGTAATGCGTCATTTTACGAAATAACGGGAAAAATAGTCGGTTAGGATAGGTTAAGTTAGGTCAGGTCAGGTCTAACCAAACCAGAAATAAACATTTTAGTTCGCTATTTGACTAATTTTTTGTTCAGATATTCCATGAAATGACTGATGACACGACTAACATGTACACTATATATTTACATGTTGGCGCATATCATTTACTGTAGGAATGAAGACTTGGTTGTCACGATGTTGTCACGACATAGACTTGGCTGTCTCACGGCACACTTAAGACTCAGGCATAAGACCTGGTTGTTCTAAGCTGTAACAGACACGCGCAAATAATTGACCTTGGTGATTTATATAAGGAATAGTTAAAGAGAGAGAGAAAGATATACTGTACAGGAAACGCACCCGGCCTGGCTGACTGAGCCCCTTATCACACCTTCCCCTCCGCAACCCCCCAAACCCCCCCTCTTCCCCCTCCTACCTCCTCTTGCTCACCCATACTCTCTGCATCCAGCTCTCACTCCCTCCCCCCTTCCCTGCTCTCACTTTTACCCCATCTCCCTCCTCCTGTGTGCGGATTAACATTGTCGCCCTGAACCCACTGAACTTGCGTACAGCTCTGGGGGAAAAATGTGTAATGTTAGCATTGTACCCCGTACCGTTGTTTGTATGCCTGCACTGATGTATACTGTATATATGCATTGCTTATATACATAACTATTTATCTATCAAGTACGGTAGGAAGTGAGATACGAATTTACAACGCCAATTAACCGAATATTGAAATATTTAAATTTTAATAGAATTTAATACCCCTAGAGTACGTTGCCAACCCCCAGAATACGTTGTCAACCCCTAGAGTACGTTGACAACCTCCTTGAGTCCGTTGACAACCCCCTACAGTCCGTTGGCAACCCCCTACAGTACGTTAGCAACCCCCTACAGTACGTTGACAACCCCCTACAGTACGTTGACAACCCCCTACAGTACGTTGACAACCCCCATAGTTCATTGACAACCCCCAGAATACAATATTTATTAATCCTCTAGAACAATGCAATCAATTAATCATACTCAAGAGAATAAGGCTCCGTATTTTTAGAGTAGACATCGTATTCAAGGGATTGTCATTGTACTCGATGGGATAGACTTATTGTACTCCAGGGGATGTATTCATTGTACTCGGTAAAGGGGAATATTATTAACAATTTAGTTGGTGACGAGTTTCAAGTGTTAGGTTGAAGGTAATATTCGAATGGGAGTATTTATTGCCTTGACGGATGAGATTTGCAGGCGTCTTAATTTCGTCTCAAGTTGCACCTCCCCATCTCCCTCCCCTTACCATCCTCCTAACTTCCCTCCCTCCCCCCCCCCCCTCACTCCCTCTGATATCTCTCCCTTTTACGGTTAGCACCACACGTACACCCATTCCACCTCATCCCTGACCCCACACACACACCTCCCCCCACACACACACCTCCCCCCACACACACACCTCCCCCCACACACACACACCTCCCCCCACACACACACCTCCCCCCACAAACACACCTCCCCCCACAAACACACCTCCCCCCACAAACACACCTCCCCCCACAAACACACCTCCCCCCACAAACACACCTCCCCCCACAAACACACCTCCCCCCACAAACACACCTCCCCCCACAAACACACCTCCCCCCACACACACACCTCCCCCCACAAACACACCTCCCCCCACAAACACACCTCCCCCCCACACACACACCTCCCCCCACAAACACACACACACCTCCCCCCCCACAAACACACACACCTCCCCCCCACAAACACACACACCTCCCCCCCACACACCCACACACCTCCCCCCCACACACCCACACCTCCCCCCCCACACACCTCCCCCCCCACACACCTCCCCCCCCCACACACCTCCCCCCCCACACACACACACACCTCCCCCCCCACACACACACACCTCCCCCCCCCACACACACACACCTCCCCCCCCACACACACACCTCCCCCCCCACACACACACACCTCCCCCCCCACACACACACACACCTCCCCCCCCACACACACACACACCTCCCCCCCCACAAACACACACACCTCCCCCCCCACACACACACACACCTCCCCCCCCACACACACACACCTCCCCCACACACACACACACCTCCCCCCCCACACACCTCCCCCACACACACACACCTCCCCCCCCACACACACACACCTACCCCACACACACACACCTCCCCCCCCACACACACACCTCCCCCCCCCCACACACACACCTCCCCCCCCCACACACACACCTCCCCCCCCCCCCACACACCCACCCCCCCCCCCCCCACACACACACCCTCCCCCCCCCCCCACACACACACCACCCCCCCCCCACACACACACCTCCCCCCCCCACACGCACACCTCCCCCCCCACACACACACACCTCCTCCCCCACACACACACACCTCCCCCCACACACACACCTCCCCCCCCACACACACACACACCTCCCCCCCCCACACACACACACACCTCCCCTCCCCACACACACACACACCTCCTCCCCCCCCCACACACACACACCCCCCCCCCACACACACACACCTCCCCCCACACACACACACCTCCCCCCACACACACACACCTCCCCCCACACACACACCTCCCCCCCCACACACACACCTCCCCCCCACACACACACACCTCCCCCCCACACACACCTCCCCCCACACACACACACACACCTCCCCCCACACACACACACACACCTCCCCCCACACACACACCTCCCCCCCCACACACACCTCCCCCCCCACACACACACCTCCCCCACCACACACACACCTCCCCCCCCACACACACACCTCCCCCCCCACACACACACACCTCCCCCCCACACACACACACCTCCCCCCCACACACACACACCTCCCCCCCACACACACACACCTCCCCCCACACACACACACACCTCCCCCCCACACACACACACACCTCCCCCCCCACACACACCTCCCCCCCACACACACACCTCCCCCCCACACACACACACCTCCCCCCCTCACACACACACCTCCCCCCCACACACACACACCTCCCCCCCTCACACACACACCTCCCCCCCACACACACACACCTCCCCCCCCCCCTCACACACACACACCTCCTCCCCCACCACACACACCTCCCCCCCCCCACACACACACACCTCCCCCCCCCCACACACACACCTCCCCCCCCCCACACACACACCTCCCCCCCACACACACACCTCCCCCCCACACACACACACCTCCCCCCCACACACACACCTCCCCCCACACACACACACCTCCACACACACCACCTCCCCACACACACACACCTCCCCCCCCCACAAACACACATCCCCCCCCACACACACACCTCCCCCCCCACACACACACACCTCCCCCCCACACACACACACACCTCCCCCCCCACACACACACCACACCTCCCCCCCCACACACACACACACCTCCCCCCCCACACACACACCACCTCCCCCCCCACACACACACCACCTCCCCCCCCACACACACACCACCTCCCCCCCCCCCACACACACACCACCTCCCCCCCCACACACACACCACCTCCCCCCCCCACACACACACACCACCTCCCCCCCCCACACACACACCACCTCCCCCCCCCACACACACACACCACCTCCCCCCCCACACACCACCTCCCCCCCCCACACCACCTCCCCCCCCCACACCACCTCCCCCCCCACACACACCACCTCCCCCCCCCACACACACACCACCTCCCCCCCCCACACCACAGCACCACCTCCCCCCCCCCACACACACACCACCTCCCCCCCCCCCACACACACCACCTCCCCCCCCCCACACACCACCTCCCCCCCCACACACACACCACCTCCCCCCCCCCCCACACACCCCCAACCACCTCCCCCCCCCCACACACACACCACCTCCCCCCCCCACACACACACCTCCTCCCCCCCCACACACACACCACCGCCCCCCCCCCCCACACACACCACCTCCCCCCCCCACACACACACCCCCTCCCCCCCCCACACACACACCACCTCCCCCCCCCACACCCACACCACCTCCCCCCCCCCTCACACACACCACCTCCCCCCCACACACACACCTCCTCCCCCCCCACACACACACCACCTCCCCCCCCCCACACACACCACCACCCCACACACACCACCCCCCCACCCCCACACACACACCACCTCCCCCACCCACACACCACCTCCCCCCCCCACACACACCACCTCCCCCCCCCACCACACACCACCTCCCCCCCCCCACACACACACCTCCTCCCCCCCCACACACACCACCTCCCCCCCCCCACACACACTGCACCTCCCCCCCCCACACACACCGCACCTCCCCCCCCCACACACACAGCACCTCCCCCCCCACACACACCACCTCCCCCCCCCACACACACCACCTCCCCCCCCCCCACACACCACCTCCCCCCCCACACACCCCACCTCCCCCCCCACACACACCACCTCCCCCCCCCACACACCACCTCCCCCCCCCCACACACCACCTCCCCCCCCCCACACACACCACCTCCCCCCCACACACCGCCCCCCCCCCACACACCTCCCCCCCCACCACACACACCTTCCCCCCCCACACACACACCTCCCCCCCCCACACACACCTTCCCCCCCCACACACACACCTCCCCCCCCCCCACACACCTCCCCCCCCCCCCCCACACACCTCCCCCCCCCCCACACACCTCCCCCCCCACACACACCTCCCCCCCCCACACACACCTCCCCCCACACACCTCCCCCCCCCCCACACACACCTCCCCTTCCACACACCTCACCCCCCCCCCCACACACACCTCCCCCCCCCCCACACACACACCTCCCCCCCCCCCACACACACCTCCCCCCCCACACACCTCCCCCCCCCCCACACACACCTTCCCCCCCCCCCCACACACACCTCCCCCCCCCCCCACACACCTCCCCCCCCACACACACCTCCCCCCCCACACACAAACCTCCGCCCCACACACACAGCTCCGCCCCACACACAGCTCCGCCCCACACCCCCCCCCACACACGTTACCTTTGTTGGTGTGTTTTGTCTTTTTTTTGCCCCTTTTTCTGACCGTGACAAGCATTGTGCCTCGTCATACTACGGCACCACGATTAACCCTCCCTCTCTACCCCATCCTTTCTTCTGACTCGCCCTCCTTCCACTCAACCCAACCCCCTCCCTACCTCCCTCCGTCGAATATCCACATCTGTCGAACACCCTCTCCCTCCACATCCAACCTCCCCCCTCCTCTCCCTTCCCCTTCCTCTCCCTCCCCCTCCTCTCCCTCCCGGTTACTATAGCGAGGAGCCAGTAGTAGCAGTGTGATGAAAGTTTAACAAGGAGGCGGTGGCAGCCTTGGTCGAAGGGTCGTTCACCTGGATGTTGCAAGGGAGGCGGCGGCACTGTCGGTAAACCCGTTGTCATCACTAGTGCCACCCAACACACATGACACGCCCCCCCTCCTCCTCCCCCCAACCCGTTTGTGTCTGGCTAATGAGCACTGGGTAATTATACTGCATTTATTTGTCTCTGGACACACACACACACACGAGAGAGAGAGAGTCATTTTGTTTTGGTGATTACAGGTGAAAGAGTAATTTATGACTTAAAGTGTCGCAAGTTGTCACACTCCTGTCCGTACTGTGCGTGTGTCGGTACCAACCAGGCTCAGCCAGCCATGGACACACACACGCACAGGTAGATATAATATAAACAGTTCAGTAGAAGTGAGAGTTGAGACAAAAGGCGTCATTATAGATAGCGACTGTGTGACCCCCTCAGCGTGTGACAGGTGGGAGGGGAGGAGCAGCTCACCTGTCCATTCATTAACCTCTCCCGAGACCCACCTGTGTAACTCTTTCTAATAACACAAACATTTATTTTTTTTCTCTTTGTTTAGGTTTTATTAATGAGAAGCTAATATTTAATTGTCCAGTTTGCATTTGGGTGGAGGGGTGGTACTGTAAGATGTAGCAGTATTTGAAGTACTGGTAGTAGTGATAGTGGTCCTTGTAGTAGTAATTACATACCGTGTTATTGTATTAGATCGTGTATGTATTTGTGTAATGTATTGTCAGTATGTGGGGGGGGGGGGGGACGGGGCGATGTATTTTTGTGGATACTGTGAGGTGGATATATTTTGGGTGATGGATTATTGATTGTAAACTCTCTCTCTCTCACAAATAATGTTTAATAAAAATTGTAAAGTATAGTTGGCTGTCATCTGATGTATGTGTGTTTGGGGTAAACTTGAGGTAAGGTGGAAGAGGAGGAGGAGGTGGGAGGAAGAGTGGAGGTGTGGGTGGTGTTAGGTGTGGCGAAGGAAACTCACCCATCCACCCACTCCATCCACGCAACCAAACCAATCCTAGTGGGTGGCAGTTACGGCACTTCCCAACACCCTGGCCCACCCACACCCTACCCAAACACACCCCACCCAAACACCCTTACACACCCCACCCACTACCACCCAGCTCACTAAACTGGTTCTCTTGCTTACCTGACACCTCCACCCCAGCGTGTCTTAACTTGTCTTGACGTGTTTTCCAGTGACTTGTTTCAATTTGTTTGGGTGTGGTGTGTTTGGCGGCCCCCTGTTTTGATGTACCGTATGTGGGGGGGGGGGGGAGGCTCGGCTTGTCCTTGTATTAACTTCTGGTTTGTTGCAATTAACGTTACTAGTGGTTGGAGTGTGTGTGTGTGTTGATTAGAAAAGTTTGTTGCAAGGTGTTGGGTGTGTCATCAAAACATGGTGTGGGTGAGAGAGGGTGGCGTGGTGAGTGAGGAAAGGAGAGAAAGGGGGGGGGTCGTCGTGGGGGGTGCGTGTACTGCTGTGTTGTTTGCCACGCCCACCTGACTCGCCCCCTCCCCTCCCCTCTTGCTACAGCTGACATGACTCCTCAACTTCCCCTCCTTATCTCCCCCTTTCTCACCTCCCCCTCTCTTTTTCAATCCCACTACTTGTATCTCTCCCCCTCCACCTTTCCACTTCCTCCTCCTCACCCCCTCCTCATTACCCCCCTCCCCCTCATTACCCCCCTCCCCCTCATTACCCCCCTCCCACTCATTACCCCCTCCTCCCCCATATTCTAACCTTTTAAATAGTGTCAGGAAATTAAGAAGATTTTAATTTTAACTTATAGAAGAATGTGACGACAGAGGACAAAGAAAGGTACAGGTTCATTGAAGCTCTCAGGTGTGTGTCGGTTAGTCATGAAGGTGTAAACACAGGTAATCCCCAAGAGCGTAATTGAATGTTGAAATATCTTCTTTTTTTCAAGTACGCCACCCTTAACCCCACCTCCTCCCTCCTATCTACTCCCTCACTCCTACCTACCTCCCCCCCCCCCCCCCTCTTCCTCCAACACAAATTATAGTGACTGATTTTTTTCAGGGACACTCCTACCACAGCCTCCCTCAGTCTCTCTGTCTACCCCACACCCCCCCTCACTCTACCTACACCCTCGGGCCGCCCCCTTCAGTCTAAACAAGGACATTTAAAACCTCAGTCTACCCCCCTTCCTCTCTTCCCCTCCCCCCTTCCCCTCCCTCAGACCAGCAGCCTGAAGTATTTTTATCTCACATTATTATGGTTTCAGAGTCGAGACAATGCGTGTTCGGTGGTGATGTTCTCTTCCTTCCCCCCTCCTCTTCCTTCCCTCTTCCTTCCCCCCTCCTCTTCCTTCCCCCTCCTCTTCCTTCCCCCCTCCTCTTCCTTCCCCCCTCCTCTTCCTTCCCCCCTCCTCTTCCTTCCCCCCTCCTCTTCCTTCCCCCCTCCTCTTCCTTCCCCCCTCCTCTTCCTACCCCCCTCCTCTTCCTTCCCCCTCCTCTTCCTTCCCCCCTCCTCTTCTTTCCCCCCTCCTCTTCTTTCCCCCTCTCCTCCCTCTCCTCTTTCCTTCTTATTTTCCCTCACACAACACCTGGCGTAGTTACCTGTCCTGCCTGCCATTAGACCTGTGAACACCTTCCAGCACAGGGGTAGGTGGGTGATGGATGGGTGGGTGAATGGGATGCGTGGGTGGGTGTCATGGAATGGGTAGCTAGGTGGATAGGGTGTCAGGATAAACAATTTAAATTATATGATCGAGTAGTACGCGTGAGGTAGCGAGTGGCGCGCCTGTGGAAGGAGTAGAGAGAGGAGGGGGGGGGGGGGCGGGGTAGGGAGTAGGAGAGGTGTGGTAGTTAAAGAAGCCTGACGGTGGTGCTGACGTAACCCTGGTTCAGCTGGGCTCATAAATGTTTGTTGACGATACCTGCTGACGTGTGTTTGTCTATTCTAACTCAATTGGCTTACGTTTCATTAAAAGGGATTAAAATACATTAACATTTATTCACCCTCGGATTATTTTTTTAAGCTAACCTGAACCATATACGTACACCCTTATCTTCCTCACCTTAGCTAACCTGAACCATATACACCCTTATCTCCCTCACCTTAGCTAACCTGAACCATAAACACCCTTATCTCCCTCACCTTAGCTCACCTGAGGATTAAACTCTCCCTTAACTTTACCTGTTGGGGGAGGAAGGTCTTAGGTTAGGTTAAGTTATTATTTTTTTTTAAATTACGTAAAATAAACTAAGGTGTGTAATCTTCAGGTGATATCGAATTATTTTTTTAAAGGGGAGTTTTGTGTTAGAAATTAAAAATGTGATTATTTTTCAATTAGTGTACTGTACATAGATTCGTGTTTAAGTTGGTGTACACGTGAGGGTTTTATTTTGGTGTACAAAGATGCTCATGTACTGTACCGTTAATATATCTACTGTAATTATTCCATGTAACCCCTGTGGTAGTAAGGTTGGTGGTGGTAGTGTGGTAGTTGTAATGGTGGTAGTAGTAATAGTGGTGGTGGCGACGTTGGTGTTGCTAGGCGGTACCCCGTGTCAACCGCCGTTACCACCATCACCACAATCATCATAAGCGCCACGCCACCATCATTTACTGTTGTTGAACTTCAAATAATGCTGAACAAACGCTGAATCAGGTGTGGTGGCTTTCAGAATGTTATGTCATCTGAAATATCCACATTAGAATACATTACCTACTGAAACATCCACACAGCACTCACTGAAATATCCACACACACTATATTTCATACCACTTTTTTAACGATATTTCAATTTCAGTACAAAATCTCAAACCCCAGCGTAATGTCATTGAGAAATACATTGTATTATGTATTAACGTTTCAGGACTGTTCTTTGTAAATAATGTGAGAAAAATACATAATTATATTGTAGCGAAGAATGTGTTACCAAGGCGGTTTGTTTCCCGTGTGCGTCAGAGCCGAGGTATCCGTCACGTGATGGTTCAAAGATTGTCAACAGAGATGGTAGCTTGAGCGTGAGTATCCAGGCAGGAAGGAGGGAGGGAGTGCTCTTGTCAGTAGTTTCCTCCCCTCCGCCCTCTCCCTCCATTTGCCCTCTTCTGAACGCCAATTGTTTACTAATGCTGATAAGTTTAAATAAATCAATATAAAAAGTTTATCTCGAACGCATTCAGTATTTATACACTTATTATTTGTGTGTTACTTCAAGATAAACTGTATCCAAATCCTGTATTATTTGCTACACGTCTGTTGTATTATATAAGATACAGTATTCATATATTTTTTAATGACTTCACCTGGGTTAAGTTAGGTTAGTGTGGTTGATCTTCAGGTGAAATATTAAGTTAGGGTTATCTAATCTTCGGTCAGCAACGGGAAACACATATATACATATTAACACACACACAGTTGGTTGACCCTGAAACACACACCCCAAGTACAGCATTATGTGGGAGTGTGGAGACCTTGTGCGCGCCAATATCTAAACTCTATTGATTCTCAGCGAACAGATGTGATTTGTGCCCCGTGCTCCCGCCGCTGCTGACCTTGGTGATAGTTTCGTGGTGTGTGTGTGTGAAGGAGAGGTTAGGTGATTAATCTTAAGGTGAATTAAGCGTGGAGAGGGGGGGGGGCTAATGTTCAGGTGATGCTCTAAAATTATATTACTGCTCGAGGTGTGTGTGTGTGTCATCTCGAGGTTGGGTAATGTATCTCTGGTGACGCCTTTGTTATGCGAGAGAAAAAGAAGGGGCGGGGGGAGAGAAAAATAGAGGGACATTTTCATTCACTTTCACTTGTGGTCTCTCTCTCTCTCTCTCTCTGTACCACCGCCGCTGTCGCCTCCCCATCTCATCTGCCTTCTGTATTGAGCGGCTCCACAGCTTGCCCAAGTCGCTTCCTTGCTCCACCCTCCCTCCACCTATCAGCGGCCCAACACCACGCCCCCCCTCCCCCTCCCTCCATCTCTCTTTTCTCGCCATGTCTCTCCTTCACACCCTCCCTCCTTCCTTCCTTTACCCTTCTCACCTTTCATACCCTCAATCTCCACCCCTTCCCTCACCTCTTCACACCCCATCTTTTTCCTTAACTCCCTTCCCTCTCTACACCCTGACCCCCACCCTCGCCTCCACCCTCTTTCCTTCACCCCCCCCCACTTCTCTCACCCACCATCAACACTCTGGCTGAGCCTTAAACAAGTCGTAAAATTAGACTGTTAAAACACGAGCATGTACGTGTGGTACCAGGCTGACTGTGTATAGCATTATAATCTCTCTCTCTCTCTCTCTCTCTCTCTCTCTCTCTCTCTCTCTCTCTCTCTCTCTCTCTCACGATGGGGGGCTTTGATGTCCAGGTCTTATAAACATCATTAAACATACACACAAACACCAAAATGTAAACACAAACAGAATCACACGAACCAGACGTACACAAACAAGCTAGACGTATACACACACACACGGCCACATTCAAGAGGTCCCCCTGGCTGGGTTCAATGTCAAGGGCGTCTCTCATCGCGCTCCAGCTTGCTTGGAAGTCAGTCTTCAGGTGATGAGATAACCAGCAGCTGCCACCATCACGTAACGACACAGTGAATAGAGGTCGTAGGAGAGGTCCTAAGAGTCTAAAATGGTACCCTACTACTACTACCACCACCACCACCAATAAGTAGATGGTACCATTCTCTGATATCATCCATTAGATACTAGACGAGATTGGAATGTGTGTAATGAAAGGAAATAGGTTTAGATGGTATCGTGTTGTTTAGTCTCACCGAAGCCACAGTACATTATGGTTGTTACGGCCTGAGGGTTTAAGGGAGGGGGTGAGGAGAGAGGAAGGCAAAGCAAGTACGCTGGAGTGACGCAGGTGGGAGGTGGAGGAGAAAGCTGTGGTAGTATTGAATGTAGCCTCAAAAACTGTGTGCGCGTGTGTCAAGGTGTAATGGTCAGCAGCCTCGCAAGCGAGCGGACCCAGGTTCGATTCCCGGGCAGGGTGAAACTATGGGCATGTTTCTTTACGCCATTTGCCTCTGTCTACACAGCAGTAATTGGGGACCTGGATGTTAATCGATTTGCGGATCGTATTCCGGGGTAATGGTTAGCCAATGCAGTTGGAGAGTTGTCCAGTCTTCTCGGACTCTTCCTTGACACTGGGTCATGCAGCTTGTTAATTTAGTGTGTGGTTGTTGTGTTGGCGACAGCTTCTACACCTTAACAAATTCACGCCTAGGAGGCCCTTGGGCCGGCCATCCTCGATTTCGAGGGACTTCCATTATTAGAAAGCAATAATTACTTAACTGCGTCACCTCACCTCTTTCGTGTTATTTTAATTTATTTAACCAACAGCAACACGCTATTAGACTGTACCTCACACGACATACATACATACATACAGTACAGTACAGTGTGTAAATTAGTCTTATTTACACCATATTCACACCAGTCTTGTTCTACCTTGCCCGCTGTGACTAACTAGAGGAAACTTACGAACTCAAACCCTCACCCAAACAAAGTCGTATTTGTCGCCATCAGTACTGCGTTGGGTGAGGTGGTGGCGTACGTGTTCGCTTATAGCCTTATACGGATCAAGGGAATTTGTGTTCTCGAATGGAATTTTAAGAGTTGACAGGTGCTTAAAATAGTGGTGGGATTTAATGTAATTGACGGGATTTTGTTATTTTTCATCGGTGAGATTTTGTTACGATAGTGGTTGGGTGATGTGATTTATTTGGGGATTCGGTTATTGATGTGTGTGCATTTTGATGTAACAAATATTTAACGTTACAAAAAGTGTTAACAAAACTATAATACGTATTTACTGGTTGTCTTGGAAGGGGGGGGGGGGGGGGGGAGACATTACTGAACCACCTTCCGGCAACCCCCCATGGCGTACCCTAGCACCCCACACTGCGCGCTGGCTGGCTGGGTTACGTAACGACCTCACCCGACAACAAATAACAACGTAGCTTTAAATTTCAGGGGACGAGGTGGAAGGTGGTGTCTTGCGCTGTGCTGACGATATTCTGCACACTAAGAGAGGTAGACGGCCATAGCTAGATAACATTTGGAATTTGAAGGTGAGAGAGAGATTGATGGTCGCAGGTGAACAGCGAACGGTCGGTTAGTCGCCGGATCAGTGGGTGTGGTGGCGGGAAGGTTGTGGAGTCGACAGGCCTAACATGGGTATATACGCTGGTTTTACATGTTTTCTTGTTTATTTTCCCTGGTTATATTGGTATCTTTCACTGAGGTTGTGTAGTGAGGGATATTATATCAGGTTATGGTGTATGTTTGATAACGAGTAGTGATTATTTAGTATTATTTATATCATGTTAGTTAAGCCTGATGTATTGATGGCTGTTGCTATGATGTGAACCTGTGACACAAAACAAACACACACCTAACGTCACCCTTAACACAATCGCTATATAATTCATAAATAAATACAAAGAAAGATAACTATTTTTGTAAGCAGATGAGGTTGAGAAATATGAAGTGTATGACAGTGAGGTGTTGTAAACGCTTCTCTCCCCCATTGCTGCTTCGCCCCTATGACCTCTTGTGTGCGGAACTGATGTAGCTGGGCCTAATATGGGGATGGTTGGGGGGGGGGGTAATACTACGGTAGGGAGTTGAGACGTAGTAGGCAGGGGCGTAGTAGGCAGGCAGGCAGGTAGATGGGTGGGTGGGTGTGGGTAGGACTTTGGTGGGTGCTTGTGTGTTGAAGTTGTTGTTTGGGTGGACGGTTCATGCATGAGTTTGAAGTTTGTTAATGAGGTTGTGTGTGTTTATGTGTTGGTCTCCCTGGGCTGAAACTACATGGCCGCCCTCCGAGACAAGCGCCGCTCCCTCAAGGTCAGATGGACACACGGCTAAGTTTCTATTTTAGTGGTGAGTGTGAAGGAGAGACGGGGTGAAGCGAGCGAGGATGGTAGTGGTGGTGTTCAGTGAAAACAGCTGGCGGGTTGCCGGGGCTGGGAGTGAACTAAAACACTAGGCTGGCCACTGTTGTTGACATTCTGTGGGGTTAGAGGACGCGATACTGCCAAGACCCAACAGCAGCATCACCGTATTTCTGGTCTTGTGTCGAGGGAAGGAAAGAAGGATTGTTATGGTAGGGAATATTGAGAACAGATATCTTATGATTCTGGTATTGAGGGTGAAATGTGTTGAGTAATGTCCACCACCACCATCATTGTCCAACCCCCCTACGCTACGCCACCCCACCATCCAGCTCCCTACGCCTCACACCACCACCTCCTCTGCGGGCTTCTGTTCTTGGTTGCAACTCGACAGTAATGGCGGAGGATGAGCTGTGAGATGACAAGAGTATGAAATTCCAGCACCGCCGCTCCCGTCCCCCGTGTGTGTGGTAGTGGTGAATGGTAGACTAGTGAACCGGTCCTGGTAGTGTACAGCAGAGTAGCAGTTGTGGCCACGTGAGCGGACGGTGTAAGGGCGGGGAGGAGTTTGGTGGTGATGGTGGAAGTGGGTGGTAGTTGTCAGGCCAGGTAGTGTTGGAAGTTGTTAAGGCCCGGCAGTGTTGGCAGGACATAATGGAGAAACAGTGATGATGGATGAGAACATTAGTTAACAAGTAAAAAATCAGGAGGAGGGATGGGGCTGGTTGGGGGTGGAAATGGGGGCTGGGGGGTTAGTTGGATGGGGAGGGAAAAGCTCTCACAATAACGAAGGTCTCAGCAGTCTGTTCAAGCAACAAAACCTAGTGGCAGTTTTCTTGATAAATTAACTTGGAGGAGAAACAGGACAAAGTTATTTACTTTTCTCGTTAAAGCAACTTAGAGGAGAGAGTCTTATGGGTAAATAAGTCTATTATCTTGTTAAAATTAACCTTACATGTGAATACAGTCTTTATCGTGTTAATATATTCAGACAAACAGACAGATATATATAAAAATAGACAGACGGAGAGAAATAGACAGATCATTTGTTTTATTGTGTTTTAGAGGGACCCCACTGACGTACATACCAGCCTTGAAACTTTGTCATTGTTCAATAATAACAAAACCTAGTCCATGCAACGCACATCGGATCACCTGAAGATTAGACACCCTAAGCTTATATCACCTGAAGATTAGACACCCTAGCTTATATCACCTGAAGATTAACCGCTTTTAACGCTAACCTAGGGTGGGGTGGTTAAATTAGATTGTGGTTAGGTTACGTTGGGTTAGTTTAGAGGTAGGTTAAGTTAGGTCAGGTTAGAATGTTAGTTTTAGTTAGGTTATGCCGTACGTGGCCAGCTGCTGCGATGTCCTGCTGGGGTGAGGGGGGGGGGTGATGGTGGTGAGGAGTGTGGTGATAGTGGTGGGTGAATAAAGTGAGAGTGGTGTTGGCAGTAGTGGTGATGCTGACAGTGCGGAGATAGAGAATAGAAGTTGTTCCCCATCCCCTTGCCTCCTCCATTGGACACACCCACACACACCATCTTTCTCTCTCTCTTATCTTCCACCACTAATGAGACACACCTTTTTTATTTTACCTGGCTCAGAACACAATTTTTTTCATTTCCCGACTCGGAACAAGATAACGCTAAGTAGGTCGACACCGCTGAGTTGACGACGGGGTTATCAGAGAACTTCATAATGTACAAGATGTGGGGCTGTGTGTGTCAGTCGGGTCACTAATAATGTTTACAAATAGTGGTAGCGTAGGAGAATGGGCTTGGTGGAGGGAGGATGGGCACGGTGGGGGAATTGGAGGGAACTTGGGCACAATACTATTATTTTTACTATTACTATTAGTTTTTATTTATATTACTATTACTGTTATTATTATTACCAACATCATCATCCAAACTTCTACTCCAGCACTACCCTCAAACGCCTCATTATATAATTGAGGAAAATCCAAAACAATTCTATCCTACAGTTGCCTCGTCATTATCATCAGGTTGTTACAATTGCATAAGTTTCCCCCTTTATTGCTTCTTCTTTAGGTTAATTTGTTGATATTTCCACTACTGGTGTGTGTGTGTGGCAAAATCCCCTCCTTGATCCCACACACACACACCGCACTCTCTCTCTCTCCCCTCCCACTTGTGACCATGAAACTACTACTGTTCTCTTCCCTTCCCCGCTCCTGTGTGTATGATTTCTCTTCTACCAGGTTCCCCCTTCCACCACCAGCCACCCCACTCAACCACCCCACTCAACCATCAGCCACCCCATTCAACCATCAGCCACCCTCTTCCACCGTCCTTCGCATTCCACCTTCTCCACCCGGTTTGTGAAGCCGTAACAAACCTGTCCACTACTGGTATGGTTCTTGTGGCCAACGCTAGACGAGAGGAGTGGTGGGGGGGGGGGGGGGCCCACTTGACAAGAGTGTTCCTGCACGCGCACTCACTCACACACACACACACACACCTACGTCGTGTAGTGTGCGTCAATGTGGGGGTCTTTGGGGGGGGGGGGGTGATCTGACTGGGTTTTTTGTTACTCTTAAAGGTGGAGGGGGAATATGAGAAGGGAGGATGGGAAGGATGGGGTAGTTTACATTTGCAGGGGAGGGGGGAGATTAAGTTCTTATATAGAGGAGGGGGGCGAGGTTTTTGGTGGTGGGTGATAAAAGGTGTTGGTGGTGATATGGGTGGGGGAGGGTGGGTGTTGATGGTGATAGTGTAGTAATGGTGGTGATAGTGTAGTAATGGTGGTGATAATGTAGTAATAGTGATGTTATGGGGTGGAGTAACCAACACCAACCTACTTCCTCCACACACAGTAGCTACCTCAGAAACACAACTTGGAGTGTTATAAAGGCCAGGTGAAGGTTGTTAATGAGAAATACTGGTGTAGTATAGCACCTGGATAGTTTACCTGGGGATAGTTATTTTAGGGATGGTTGTCAAGTCTGGCTAGTGGGGGGTAGGACGGTGGGGGGGGGGGGTGATAGCTGTTATCTAAAGTGTGTGTTATCTTGTTGTAGTGGGGGTGGTTGTTTGTTGGTGACGGTGGTGGTAGTAGTAATGATGGGTGGTCGTGATCGTAATATTAGTGGTGGTCGTGGTAATAGTATTGGTCGTGATCGTGGTAATGGTGGTGATCATGTTTTAAGGGTAGCAGTGGTTGTCGTGGTAGTATTGGCGTGCCTCCTGCTGGCTGCTGCCGCTCGTCGATACTCGCCCACACACCTCACCTGGCTGCCTCAGGTGCAGCTACACCACCAGTAATATGGAGTGTATGTGTGACCAGGTGACCACGACGCTACACCTGTTTAATTACCTTATTACTGCTGGTGGTGGTGGTGATGACGATGGTGTTGAGGATCAGCGTGGGGGTGGTGGTGTGGATGATGGTGTTGCTGGGGATCGTGATGGTGGGAGTAATGGTGGTGGTAAGGGTGTGTGGGCGTGACAGGTAGTGGTGGTGAGATGGTGTGGGAGGAGGGAAGGAGAGGTTATATTCAAGAATGTTCCAAAATCACGTTTTCCCCTGTCGCTCCTACCTACCTACCTACCTGTCCACCCGCCCACCCACCCACTTGGTTGTCATGGTGTCTGAAGAAGTTACCTGTTCCATCTTGGTCATCTTACAGCCAATGGGGTGCTGACTGAGTTGTATTATCATAAATGACTTATTGTTTATTTCATTATTTTCACGGAGGATAATTTTGAGGTGAAATAAGCTGGGGTGACTAAACTTCAGGTGTTCCTACAACGCCAGGTCATTCCCGTGACTCACCTGACATTTGGAAGTGTATGTATGTGACTTATGTGGTAGTGTGTGTAATTATGCGGTGTGTATGTGTGCAGGGGGTCTGTTTGTGTGTATTTATGTATGACATGACTTATAATGACCATTGACTGACATTATATAAACCAACTAAAGCATTGTGGTGAACTGTCATCAGGTGTTTTGTTAAAGAGATTAATTTATTTATCTTGGTTTTAGAAAACATATACACGTGTGCTAGTACAGGCGTTCCTTCGTCAGGTGAGAGCGGAGGCAGGTGTTCTGTATGTCCCCCCCCCTCTCTCTCTCTCTCCTCCCTTTACCCACAATTCTCTTCTCTCATCCACATCACATCTTCCCCTTCGTCTCTCTCTCTCTCTCTCTCTCTCTCTCTCTCTCTCTCGTTCGTGCAGGTGGTGGTGCTAGTGTGTGTGAGGGTCTTGTTGTTGGAGTGGCTACGTGAGGGTCGTGGTGGGTGGGTGGGGTGAGGGTCGGTTTAGGAGAGAGTGAGGGAATGTGTGTGTGTGGGGGGGGGGGTGGTGATAGTGAGTGCAGTGATGGTAGTGAGAGAAGGGAGAGAGTGAGGGCCAAGGGGTGTGAGAGAAGATGGAGGAGGGAGGTAATCGTCGTGACCAACAGGTGGCGCTCACCATCACGTCACCATGTTATTACTGCCGAGGGACCACACGCCTCTCCTCACCTCACCGCCCGCCCACCCTCCCTTACCTTCCCGCATTACCCACCCACCTTAGGCCTACCCACCATGTTGAGTAGAGAGTAGCGAGGTTATAAATACACCCAGAGTGGCGGAGCGAGTACCCTGCTGCCTAGATACTGACACCCGCGGGGAGATAGGAGCCTTCCGGTCCAGGTGTACACTAAGAATAGTTACATAGTGTACATGGGTCTCTGTACAGGCGTGCAAAGGGGGGGGGGGGTGTTATTGTACAGTCCACTACGCAAGTCTGTTCGCCTTTCCTCTCTGAACCCGTACCCCGAACCCCTCTGTGAACCCTAACCCCTTGAGATTCACACTCATGAATCCGAAGCATTTATGGAGAGAATAATGTATCAGTCTATTGCTTCGGGTTCACACACTGTAGTAATATCTACGTGGGTGTAAGCTTTAAACACAAATACTGTACTGGTTGTGTGTTTTGCATGGCGGTGGGTGGGTGTTGCATGGTGGAAGGGACATGATAATTAAACACTAACCAGGCCTGACCTAACCCACTCCCCAGGTAGCATTTTTAGAGGTGTTTAATCATCAGGTGAGATAAGCTGGTTGGGGAGGGGTGGTTAATCTTCATGTGGCCACGGAGTTCATACAGTGTTGTTTTATTCAGCGTGTGTTAGTGAGGTGAGAATAATGACCAAGGCACACTCCCTCTCCACCTCATTCTCTCCCTTTTCAACTCATTCCCTTACTTTCTCTCCCTCATTCCTCACCTTCTCTACCACATTTCCCCTCTAGCCCTCTCTCCCACACACCCCTACTGCCCTCCCTCCCCACCGCCCTCTCTCCCCACCATCAAGGTTGAGGGGTCATACGTGTGATGTTGATTTGTTGTATATGCACCACCTGCCCACAACTCGTAACACGCTACAGTTTGTTATATATTTCACTCGGTTGTTAAGATCAGTGTGACTGTAGTGTACAATAAAGGTGGTGTTGTAAGTTGTCAGTCAATAACACGTTGGTTGTATCCGCTGCGGCAACGATAAATAAGGATTGTATTAAGAGAGGTGGTGTGAGGGTAGGAGAGGGGGTGAAGGGTAGGAGACGGGGTGAAGGGGGAGGGTATGAGGATGGATGGTGGGGGGGTGGGTAAGTGTAGCAGAAGCGGTGGGCAACAGTGCAGTGAACCGCAGCTGACCACAGGATGTTGTCTAGGTATGGTGGGAGTGACCACCACTTACACACCATCCTCCTCAACACATCATGTCCATGGCTCCCCTCTTCATCCACCTCCTCTTCACCCACTTCATTCACCTCCTCTTCACCCAACCCTCAACCATCCTACTTTCCCCCTATCCTTATCTTCACCCTTTTCTCACATATTCCACATCATTACCGACCTACAACCATACCCCTTATCGTGCTAACCTAACCTAACCCACATCTTACCAGGCTATATAATCTCACTCGATTTCCTGTAGTTTATACAGAACTACGATCACTTTTCCACCCCAGCAGGTGTTCCATTTATCATCCAGCCAGAGAGAAAACTGTAAATCATGTCTTGAGGGGAGGCTAGGTGTATGGCCTCTCTCTCTCTCTCTCTCTCTCTCTCTCTCTCTCTCTCTACAGTAAATATATATATATATATATATATATATATATATATATATATATATTATGGTAGCTCCTAGACACCCCTCATAGACTCGAGGGATGGTTGGTTGCTGCTCTAACGGGTTCTGTTATTGACGGGGGGGGGGGGGGGGGGGCGGCCAGAACACCTAAACAAATCGTCCTACGTACAGGTAAATCAGTGTGTGGGGGGGGGGGGGGTTCCGTTAGTTCATGTTAGTCATGATTGTAGCCTCAATATAGATGACTCACCTCTTACCTATACTCACTCCCATTGCAAATAGGTGTATCCCTCTTGTCTCTACTCTCCCAGCCACCTTCGTCCAAGCACGTTCTCGTTCTTCCCCCTCCCCTATAGGCACCCTTTCCTTCCTCCCAGGCACCTAATGTGAGAGGTGGATGTGCCAGACTGCATGACCGCCCTGATTCTCATTGTATACGTGCTATTCTACTCGTCCCAGGTAGTTATAAATCTATCCTCATCCTCTCATATACAGTACATATTTTAAAACTCCACGTCTTGTAAGTCTCTTGAATCAAATATATTTACTAGTTTATTAAATGATTAGAAGTGTTTACCTAGTGGTGCCGAGTCCATGTGAAAAGATGGAATTATCGTAGTATTTTCACATTGATATCGTTGTACTGAGGACTCGTTTCTTATCACAACTTTTTTCATATACAGTATATATATTTTTTGTAAACCCGTGTGATTAGATAGGTTTAAGAATATATATATTCTTTGTTTGGTAAAATTGTTCACTGATACTCGAACAAAAAACGTGATTAAATTTTTCGACTAACCTATCCAGTTTTGATTTTTTTTTTTTGTAACTTAAACTTAACATGATTTAACATTTATATTATTGTGTTAATGTTAAAATAGTGTAGTACGTCGTATCGATTTAGTTGTCAGGAATTAAAGTTAATAATAAATAGTGTTGAAGTATAAACGTGTACTCTAATCATTTAGTGCAACTCGCCAAAGCTTTCTCAGACATGTTAATATTAGAGAAGTACTTAATAACTTTAAACAGCGGTTAAATGTTAATATATGTTTTAATAGTACAAAGGTGATAGTTGCCAAGAGTCACTGGAATTTTGACTAGACTGACTGTGACTACCTTATGATTTTAACACATTTAGTTGAACTGTGTATAACTTTTTCTCTAAGGACAAGTTGGTATTGGAAATGTACAGTACTTTAGAGGCTATATTTCAACAGTGAATATCAAGAGAAGACTAAGAATATTTAATGCTGTACAGGATATCTGAATCCTGCAGGAACGGACTGCATGACCTCCCTTACCGTTCACTGTCCTTGTAATACACACACACACACACACACCCCTATTGTTTATTATATGTGTTTTGCCGTTCATAGCCAGCAGTAAATAATATTGCTTGTACGCCACTACGAAACAAATACATCGCTCTGTTTGTTAAGTATCCGTTTGTCCGACCGTCAGTTAAGAGCAGATCGGTACAATGGAATTCAAGAAACGCTTCGCTGTCTCGTTTAAGTCTTCAGTAATTTTGATTAGTTTACTGTAGGTGTGAAACCGTTCTTTGATGCTTAATATTATTACTAAAACGCTAAACTCTTTCAGCCATCTTGAAGTGTCGTCATAAATACGTATCTAAAGTGGTTATTTTGTTTCTATCAGCGAGTTCTTCATCTGATTACATTATCATTCTTATCTTCTGTCACCACGTCGCCCGTTTGGTTAAATTGTGTTTAAGTTTTCGTTGTCAAACTTTGTTATTTGTTAGTGATAAAACGTCTGCATTTATTGGTGATAAGGAATCTGATATTTCGTTGGCATTCGAAATTTTGGACTTGTGTTGAAGCAGACAATATATTCAATATTGATACTGTATTATTTTTTTATACTTTGGGATAATACTAGTATTATTTGGAGTTAATAATCTGTTCGTGTTTTGAAACTGTAAGTCACAAAATCCCCCAAAATAGGCTAATTATAATGGTATTTGTGCTTCGCCAACACAAGTCTAATTTATCGCGGCTGTATCACGGAAGTTGAACTTTGGCGTTTCCGTATGCTTGTTCGGCGAGACTTGTATATGCACATGCTCACCCCTACTCAAAAATACAGCACAGCCTTTTAAAGAAGCACTCCTCATCCTCGCTTCGACTCTGCTGAGGTGGCGGGAGTGTGAGAGTGAGGCCCGCCCGGCGCCTGCCCGCCCGTCCGAAAAGACCTGTCACCCCGCAGCTAGCAGAGCAGTGAGTGATCAGCTGGCACACATGAACATATTCTCACCCTAATGACACCAACAAGCCCTGCTCCTCGATCTCACATACTGTACACCCACACATGGAAAAATAAATGCATCCTTCCTGCACTACATAATCTCAAGGCTATGCGGCTTCCCTCTCAGAATAGAAAATATTGTTCTTGTGTTTTTAGCTCCACCACACATACGACGCTGTGTACATACCGACCGTGTGAGGGGGAGGGTGAGAGTTAGAGCATGGTATCGACTGAAGCAGAGGTGGTGGTGGTGTGTTTTGTGATAAGCGGGTGGCAGTAGCTCAGTCTAATGAACCATGTCCGTCACTGTTCCTCGTTACGAATTTTCATTAGCAGTTCGTTGTTTGGGTGCGTCGTCCAACATGCACCCCTAGTTAAAGCAGGCAATTTCGACTTTTTTTTTGTTTCCTAGATGTATAAACCGGTTGAAGAAAAAAAACCGATGTGAGGAACGAGTTTGAGAGTAGAACTTATAATTGTTTACTGAAAGGAATCCGTGTGGTCATGTGGAAGAAGATCCGGGATGTAGTGGATGAAGTTGTATACTGAAGAGGAGGACCCTCACTTCAGAAGATGTATTCCTTGATAGAGGAGCCTAAAGCTGGCTTGTGAGGAGGAGCATCTGACACTGTACTTAGTTTTTGATAAATATGAGAATAATTTTTTTTCTAAACAACCAAAAATGGTGAGTCATGCCTTTGTGATGTGTGTGTGTGTGTGTAGAGCTCGCTGACAGTTATTTAACAGTAATAACAGAAAAGGTTGGACAAGGGCACGCCACCTGAGTTATCCTAATCATTCAGCAGTGTATAACTAGTTGCGTGTTATGCCTGCTGACCGCTTACCCCAGAGCCTGACTGATCTTCACATGTCATATACGCTGTGAGCTGCTCGGTGAACAGTGTGGCCTTCGCGAGTTGTTGATTCTCGCTCACGCCTACTCACTGTTTACGGAACAAGTCCACATTAATGGGGGTTTTATCAATGGACCTTCCTTCACGCCAGAACTGGAGGCAGCTTCACGCACTAAAATGGCGGTGTTTTAAGTAGAATATATTGTCAGTTTTTTTTCTTATTAAACCTCGTCCGCTGTATGTTTTTGTTTTCTTCCCAATTTGTCGTCTCCACATGGTTTTGCTACTACGCCCAACATGTTAGTTACTCGTAAATTCACATTAACCTATATTAGACGTTTATTTTTAACTATTAAGTTTTGTTACTTCTATAATGATTACCAGATGGAAGACGGTGTAGAAAGTGTGTGGAAAGTAGAATAAATTCGATATACTGTACTGGATAACTGTCACGTGATAAATTAAGTCTCCTTTGTGGTTCAGTGAGAGGACCTCCCCCTTCAGTGTTAACACAGGCGGAAACAAGAGAAAACCTGCCATACTTGGTAGTCACACTGGACAACACCCTTCTCACAGCCAACCCTTAGGTTGCCAACCAGTCGCAGTGCTGAGAAGCAACCACGCTACAGCTGTACCATTAACAGTTAGAACCTTATGTACTGTGTATGAACAGATAATAGCAGGAGTACGTTGCGCTAGAGCAAGGGGGGGGGGGGGTTACCTACAAATCAGGCGCGCTATTTTAACCGTACTGGCAGCCATTATGAGCAAGTTTCCTCGATTGTGAAAAGGTGAGCACGTCCACTACTGCAGCGTCCGGTGACTGGGTCCTCGTGTGGTGTAGTGTGGGCGGGGTTTAGTGGGCTGTTGGTGCAAACTCCACACTCGTACGTGATGCAGGTGGGGTAGGGCGAGGGCCGCGTGAGTGAGGTGGGCCCGTCTCTTCTCAATGTGCCCCCCCCCCCCCCCCATCACCTACCTAAATATGGTTCTTGTGAAGGGCCACACCAGGGGTAGTGCCAAGATCCATGCTACAGAATACACACTTAGAGTAAGTTGGCCTCGCACAACACAAATGGTAAATAACTATTAGAGCCAACACACATACAGTTTATTTATTTTGAGCCGGTTGCAGTAAAGTAAACTCTTTTCGTAATATAAATTGCAGTAGATAGTACTTAAATGTGAGTTTTGACATTTACGTAATTACATACATCTTGTTATGTGTTAGTGTCACTACATGGTGATGTACTCAAAAACTACGAACAAGTATTTTACTTTCTGTTGTGGGCGTGGCAAGCCAGGCACCAAACCCAACCCTAACATCTTGCCAAATTTACATACCACAGTTTCAAAAGTTGGCGGTAATGAATTAACTGGCATGGTAACAGTGGCACCAACAGGGAAGTGATACACATGATGAAGGGAGGTGGGGGGAAGTTTAGTAAACAATAACATGAGCCACGTGGAGGTGACGCGGCGAGCAAGGGAGCGAGGGGGAGGACGCCACGTGGTGTGGCCCGATAACTGCGTAGTTGTTTTAGGTCACAACTTGATACTGGCAACCGCGCACACATCCGCCAACCACAGTCCCTGCCAGGGGAGGCGTGGCGCTATATGACATATTTGGAGACCATCACCCGAGGGATTTGCCGTACAGCTTAGTGACAATGACTATAAGTATTGCTCATGGGCACTCTTTACTAAGAGTTATGTAACGGGCTATTCACATTATGTTATACAATAGTACAGGTTTGCAGCGGTTGAAAAGGAGGTAAGAGGGTAGCAGCTTCGTGTGTCAGGTGACTCGGGAATATTTTCACTTTTATTTTCATGCGACAGTTGACATGCTGCCACGTCCCTCTTCTGGGCATTGAGGCAGCGGGCAGGATGATGCTCGCCAACTAGCACTCTCCTCTTCTCACGTGGATGACTGACAGTTCGCGTGAGGAAGGTCTGGTGGCGGTCACCACTTGCACAAAATATACATTAAACTGTCGGTACTTGTAAATTAGATATATAACTAACCTCACTCATTTTTTTAGGCAGTGTTGCAAATATATGAAAATCATACTCCATAATTGTATACAACACTTATTTGTAAGACAGTGAATGACTGGGGATGTGGGCTGAAGTTAACATGAAGCAGCGCAGTATATCGTACGAGACGTGACTCAAAAGGTTCCTAGTGTAGATCGGTTATCCCTCCTGCCCGGTACGTGGTTGTTGCCAGTGGAAGATATTCAGGAACGAGAATAATCTGGGTCAAGTTAATCCTCTCAACATGTTCCTGCCTAGTTTTTGAGTGTAGACGTGAGAGGGTCTTGCACGGACGTTTGGCTAGGCTGTGTGTGAACCTGTAGTGTAGGAAGGAGAACATTTGACTGGGATGCGTTTGTCTGTTTTCTCTTAGAGCAGTGGTTCCCAACCTTGTTTGCCCCATGCACCCCTTTCACCATATGTCAGAATGTCATTCCCCCTCCTTCCAAGATTGTCTGCCTCAAAAAGTGCTTTCCAAATAATATGCATATAATACTGAAAATTCTTTATTTTTTCCACATTAGTATCAGTTCCCCCCCCCCCCCCCTCCCGGTTGAGAACCCCTGTCTTAGAGGATATAGGTAAAGAGTTGACAGTAAGCGGAGTTGTCTTTCCTTGGTGTTAGTTTACTGTAAGACAAGTAGTGGAGCTCTGTGTGGTGGAGGGGGGGGGGGAACCTTCCCGTCACAATTACATCACATGCCCGACTTGATCCTCCCACCCCAACTGGTCGACTATTTTCCAAACAGGTAACTAAGAATCCCTGGGCTGGTAATTAGGCATCCTTTGACAGGTAATTAGGTACGCCTTGACGTATAATTGGGTGTCCCTTCATTAATAATTAGATATACTTAACAGAATGAGTGACACGGTGTGGTAACTCCTGTTTATGTAATGTTCCGCTGAATCCGATCGTACTTCAACCTATGACGTGTAAACACTTGGTTCGTTATATCACATTGTATCATTTCTGTGTTATCTCGCCTGCTAGTGGTCATTTTAGTAAAACATATATATCCCCTGTCACTGCCGCGGAGGTAGATTATTCAGAGAGGGTAGGCGTTCATCTGTTTGTCTGAACACATCCAAGAAACACGTCTTGGATTTTAACCAGACAGTGTGTGTGTGCCTTGACCCAGGTTGACGGCCCTGGCATCTAGTGGGGTAGATGTTTATCTGAAATCTCGACTTTACTTTGCATTAGGATAACAACAACCTGTATTCACAACCTTAACTAGTAATTTTTTATATAATTTTAGCAAAGTTGAGAAAAGTTATCGTCTCAGTGCAATGGGGGGAGAGTAAATATTTACCTTGTGGATTAAATGATCGGATTTCAACATTACAGAGGTACACCACTATGACCGCAGTAACTGATACCAGCCTCAAGTACATAGCCTGAGCCACAACCATTGATAAGCTTTGTGTATGTAAACCACCCGATAGTGTCTTATCTCTGGGTTCTAAGCAGCTATTTTGTTTACTGGGGTTGATTGTACATTGTAATATAGTTACATTCATCGAAGACCTCGCTATATTTATTAACAAGAGCACCGCCAACTTGATATCAATACTACGCTTGGGCGAAAATTAATAGACCCCGTCATTGTAGCGCAGAAGTTTTATATAAGTAAACATTATTAAGCTCGCGGGAAGAAAAAGATAACCACGGTCTGTTCAGGGAAGACAACACAACGGACCTAAAATCATTAATTTAATCCTAGACATTAGTGGTATTAATGTGCCAAGTTTCTCTTTTTAATCCTCGGGCAAGAATCTGAAATGGAAACGAAAGACTCCGCCACGTTGTATTATACTATAGTAGGCTTTTTACTAAACAATTTATTGAATAATAGATTTGAATATAAAATAATAAATACACTGTAGTAACAAGATGAAGTGCAATCTCATGTCTTATCAACTTTGTAGGTGCAAGTAAAAATGTGAACGTATAGTAGTCGATATACAACTTGTCATCAAGCTCGGAGCGTAGTTTGGGGTTTAGTGGTATTTGAATTTCTAATTGACGTAAGACAGACTGTCTCTTCCATCCTTTGGGAATTTTGGGTAGATAAATATTCCCTTCGCTGTCAAATTCACATCGTCCTTTAGTAACCAATCATTAAGATCCACAGTGGAAATAGGGATTTAGTTGAGAAATATTCCCTTGTGTGGGTGGAGGTGTGTTGTCGGGGAGCAATCATGGGAAAACTCCCTAGTCCCTCCCATGCTGCATTTGACACAACCTGCTGCTGTGATGTTTTGATGAGGTACACATCCACTTGCCGTGTTAGCTGTGCTCATTTGATATTCCTTGGTCGTGCATGGCTTGTGACATTAACGCGAGCGGTTATTCTGTTCATGTTCGGGCGGATAGTTTTGCACCAGGTGGCCACTTATACGAGTGTAATGTTATTCTTACGGTTTGGTTTGAGGTTCATATCATACATTGAACGAAGTCAAATATAAGTGTTACGCGAACCGATGAAACAAATGAAACGACAGCAGTTTACGACAGTGATAAAGTAATGGTATTTCTGGCACCCTTACCACGAGTTGTATCTTGGTAAAAACTGGTTTGTGTATCATGAGCACCGGCGCGCATTCCTTCTGTTAATAGATTTAGACAACAACATGAGTTTACACCTTTACACTATTGAGCAGAGTAAACATGTTTTTTGGTGGGGCGGAGCCAGACTTGAGACAGCCTTCGGTATAATCTGTGGCTACGGTTGTGTTTAGCTGAATATTCAGATAAACAAACTAGTAAATGGCTAACGTAACAAATGTATAATAGTGACAGGTGTGTGGGGGGGGGGGGGGCGTCCTTGTACTGATACAGGTATTGGCTTATCAATGTGAGATACTGAAAGCTTCACGTGTCAGCCAACATTCATTTGGAGATGTTTCTTTTAATACTTAGATTGAATTAAGATTTTTACACGCCAGATGTTTCACCCATTAATTAATTTTATTACATATGACTTTGGAATATTTTGTCTGCAATGTGTTTTATAACTGGTCGCTGGGAAACGATGCCAAACACACACACACACACACACATTCCATAATATTGTTTGTACATAAATTTACTTGTTTATGATATTCGACTGTATATTTCGGTTTGTGTTTACTGAACTTGTTAACTTATTGCTGTAATTTTATAATACAAATTGCAACTTAAAGTGTAATAAAAGTTGAAATATTGCTTAACTGTGCTATAAAAAGTGAAAGTGGGTGTTTTTACAAGCTTGGCGGGTGAGAGTTAATAAATCACTATATTGTACCACTAGGCCTTCGGTAACCAACTCGGCCGCCTTCCCTTCCCCAACTTAAAAAAAATGTTAGTTGTGTACAGCTGGGTGGACTGGGACGCATTAAACGACCTCATAGGACACCTTTCTCTGTCGGATTTAAGTTTTTCATGAGCGAAGAGAGTAATAATTGAGGTTGTCCCGAGTCCTGACTGGAGGACGTCTGTTCTTTCTCGATTCTACCTCTCCCTCAGGGGTTTCTTCGCGATCTAAATGGATCAATAAACCAGGCCTCCCCCAAGGCTAATAAACATGGGGGTTAGTGCTCTTATTCCTTGGTAAGGAAGTATCAGGCTGGGTGTAGTAGGAGGGAGGCAAGGATAGTAGTGTCAGGCTGAACCTGTCTGGGTGTCGCATCAACTGGACCTGTCTGTGTGTTAGTAGCAGGGTTAGGTTAGGGGCAGTATTACCAAGCTAGACGTGTTGTAGTACCCCAAGGTTAGGTGTTGCGGTAGTATTAGTTAACTGTGACAGCAGCTGAATATATTAATGTAACTTGCAAGTTCTTTACTGCCAGTGTAGCAAGTCTGAACATCGGGGTGTAAATAATTTTAGGAAGGCTTTCAAACCAACGACAATTTCCTTCTCATCTTTTCCAACCGATCCTCCGGGCCTGGTGTGACCTGTAGTAGGAGGGAGGTTGTGGAGGAGGTGTGTTAGGTTGAGTCCGTCCGCTCGACTCTTCTGACATAACAGGCCGCCCACGGGTTGTTGCTGCACACCCCGGCCCCGCTTCCTGGTGCATATGACATTGCTCTTTCAACTACACCCGTGATTTTTCCCAAGGCGTTTTTTTCGCCATTTATGGAATGTGAAGTTATATTATTAATTTAAAAAAAAAAAATAATCACCAAGCTGAATAAATCAACCTGCGGTATCCGGATAATCTATTACATAATAACGAAGCTTCATTTTTTTGGTTCGACACAGAGTAACATGATAAGAGCGTCGGTATAAAGGCTTGGCGTCCAAGCCGGTACGTGTTTTCAGGACGCCCTTGGCAACAGGCGGATTAGAAAGTGGCGCGCATTTCACGTCCGCCGCGCTGTTATTGTTATGGCTGAACTATATAATACCTGTAAGTTTCATCGTCAGTTCTGTGTAACCTATCGTATTTCAAGTAAAATGTTGATACATGTACATAAAGTCGACAAAGTTACGGACCTTGATTGCTTGCTATCGCAGGATTGCCTCTCACTTCTGTGATGCGATCCTGGTTGGATTCCCGCATGTGTTGGATGTGAGAGGGTTGTACAGTCCAATGTGACCTTAACGAAAATCTCATAGTTTATCCGGGCAATGTACTATGATTTCCTCTTCTATTAACAAGGCATTGACATGACCAGCTATTAAGTTAAAAATTGCGAATATAACAAGTTAAATCCATATTGCAGTACTTTTTTTATTACAAATTTCCGATAGGTTCTATTAGTGTTTGTTTTTGTAACGAATGAACATATCAATATACTAAGCATCAACACCTTTATACATGCAGTAATGTGAATGAACATCACGTTGACAGTGTTTTGTTTACTATAAGGGTTGACCTTGACAGGTAACGATGTGTGTGGTTGGAGACGTGGCACCGCAGCAACTCACTGCGTTCGGTAACGAAATATTTGGCCGTGCGTCCTTTAATAAAATTGTAAGATAAAAATTGCACTTTGTGTAATAATCAAATATACGTCAACTTAAAAAAAAATTAATAAAGATAGGGGTATCTTTATATCCAGCTTTAAATCTGTTTTTCAGTTAAGGAAATGGCTCAGCCGAAGTGCGAGTTAAGTGCAGAAAACGAACGATGAGAAACGCTGGCTTCCAGCCAGCGAACCCCTCGCCCCCTTTCTCCACTCCAGCACCCATCCACCCGTCACCCTACAGCCCTGCCGGGTTCCCTTGTTGTACCCGAGGAGACTTTTTTTTTTATGAAGTTTCAGTTTGGTTCAATACTATAGGAATATTTCACGGATCACATTGAAATTATGTTGCTAACATATCTTAATGATGAAGTATTGGATGTTGTCCCGGGTTATTAATATATTATGAAGCCGAATCAAAATAATTTCCTCCCACCCTGTTAACCATTGACTATATTAAATGTAATTGTTTAATGTATATCTTACTCGACCTACCATTGCCCTGTACAGTTTTTTATCACAGAAATATCACTTGCTTGAACACAAAAAAGTGACCGCGTTAACAAAAGATTTAGGGGATACTGACCTAAGAAGTAAGTTGGTAAAATTTTAGGGCTGCATTTACTGAATATGATTCAAAATATGATAACCAGGTTTAACGAAAACACAAAGTACATTGAGAATGAAAGAGCAGGCTGTTGAGCATGTTATATGCTAGATGTGAATGTTTAATTCATGCATCATATTGTCAACCATGATACACTTACGTCTCAATTTATCAAAGTTTTTATAAATGCAAGTGGTATAAGAACGTGTATTTATTATCGACAGGTGGCGCTTGTACAATACTGTGTAAGAAAGTACTTTACTCATATATATCTTTTGACAGGTGGTGCAGGTGGTAAGGGGACGTGGGGAGCCCTCGGTTCCGAACTAGCTGAGGAGGAGCTAGATGGAGCCATTGACTCCAACGACCCTAACTACGATGAATCCAACCCTGAACATCGAGACTTTAAGCTGAAGGTTATTAATTTGGACAGATCTGACGAAGAACTACAGGTATGTGCCCCTACGTTAAGTTTTTGTTGTTTACAGAAATATAAATGATCTTCGTTCACTTATCCATTACAATTTTAAGAAGCCGTGATTATCAAGACTACCACCGGTACTAATAAATTGTATTTACCGTATTTGCCATTTTATACATCTTGCCATTATTTTTGTTATTTTTTTTTAAAATTTACCCACCTTGCTTTAATTGTGTTATCTGATATATTTGGAAGTGAAAGATATTGCTAAATGTCATGGTCTCTCTGTTATGGTTGATTTTACAGTTGCGAGGAAATGTTACTCTAACATAACATGGGTAGGTTAGGGCATCATCTTTCAAAGGCAATGATAGTGTGTACAGTGTACTAATCTCTATTAATGTGAGATGTTATTCATGAATTTTGTTTGAGATTTTGCATTATGTAAGCAGTGGGGCAGCTGTTTACACCATTAATTGTGGAATTAATTTATTAAAGCTTACCGTGTGGGCTTCTTTTACCGTAACTCTAAGAAGCTTATCAACAAAGCTAGTATATACTGTATATATATTAATATTACATTACAGTGAAAACTCCATATAACAAACTTCTCGATATAGTTCATTAGATGGAGGTTTCACATTTAATGGACCCTCGATATACTGGACTTTCTTCTCCATATAGTCCATTAAATAGAGGTTTTACTGTACTGTACAGCTCCTACCCGACTTACGACGGGGTTAGGGACCCAAATCCAGGTTGTAAGTCAAAAATGCTTAAATAATAAATAGAAAATCTAAAATGGGGGCTCCTTTTATTTTTCTTAGCACTGCAAAACTCACGTAGGGACTCGGGAAAAAACGTAATTTGACAAAATTTGGGTACGACTGAGGCAAGTTGTAAGTGCGGGTGGTTGTAAGTCGAGTAGGGAGTAAGTCGGGGAGGAACTGTATTCCTAATTCTTTGTGGGTGGTTTGTTCAGCATAAACCTCATGAGTAAATGATCAGTTTCACTTCCAGACCACAGTGAGAGGATTTGGGTTCCTTCTTTGTAAACTACGACTATCCCACATGCTCTTGGACTAAAATACGAGTATCATACACTCAGTCTCTGGTGCCCTTGCATTGGTTGAAGTACCTTTTGGTAGACAAGTTTCCTTCCAAGAGGGTGGGGGGGGGGGTAACCCGATAGCCACTGAATGCCAAAAATTGAATTAGTACTAGTCTATCCACCTCGGGCCCTTGTATGTTTGAAAACAAATTTCTATCCATTTCAGAAACAAATATCATCTCTAGTGGCTGAATATTTCGACCATGGGGATACACACGAGACCTATCTGTCGCTGGAGGAGTTGCAGGTGTCAACTCGAGCGCACTTGGTGTTAGTGACAGCGATTGAGTTGGCCATGGACCACAAGCCCTCTCACCGGGAGATGACCAGTGTCCTCTTGGCTGATCTCTATGGGCACATGCTTTATGAGCCACACTATACCAAAGGTATGTCTACGTTATATAGTTTTTCCCATAGAGTATCCTGTTTGTTTCAGTTATAAAAGGGTGTGTGTGTGTTTACATTATGTTAAAGTCATAAAACATGAAGAGAAGGTCGGTCCCTAATTCTATTTACAAAGCATTTTGTCAAGTTGCCTCAGGTATCATCATTCACATTTAGGACACATGATAACAGAATTGAAAGTTTCTAGAGATATAAATAAGGTTAGTTATTTTGATATTGATTGTTTGCTAAAGACTATACTGAAGTTTCCTTTACACGACTTCCAGAAGAGAAAGTTAGTTAAAAAAATATAGGGGAAGGGGAAAATAATTGAGTGAGTACAGTAGTTATGGTATTGGTGACGAGTTCTCATAAATGTATACCTGACAGTCCAATCGCCATCCACTAAACCCACAATGTTCACCGCAAAAAAGTAGAAATATGAATGTGACGTAAAGCTCAAATGTTTTACTTCTTAAACACTGCCAGTCAAGTTTAATGTTAAAAGAAAGTAGAGTGCTGTGCCATTAATCTCAACTGATGGATATGAGTGTCTTCTTTTACAGGTTATGATGTGCTTATAAAGAACCTCAGTGACCTGGTGCTGGACACTCCGGACGCTCCAACTATCCTGGGCAATTTTATTGCCCGATCCATTGCAGATGATTGCATACCCCCAAAGTTCCTCCAAAGTTATAAAGGCAAAGTGAGTAAAAATCTCCTTGACATAATTAAATCGGTGCCTAGTTGTGGTCTGTGAACTAGAAAGACACTACACTACATTATGATTTACTAGTTTAAATTCTTATAAGTGTTTATACTGTACAGTATACACTATAAATCTTCAACAGAACACCACCCTTTAACATAGACCAAAATTTTTGATTGACAATGAAGGGATCTGTTAGGCAGCTGCTAATATGACCATAAGTTCATTTGAGAAGGAAGGGTTCCAAAGGAGTGTCGCCAATCTTGGAAAAATATGCTGAGTACAGGCGATATTTGAGTTTATTTAATTACTGGAAAAAACATTGCTGTAAGCAGTGTGAAGATTGTTGGTGGGGGTTTTGGAGGGACATAGATTGCATTTGTGGGTTGTACTAGTGGAGGATAATTATTTTGAACTTTTTGGGGGCATGCAAGAATTTCTGGAGTCAAGGAGTGCATCATTATGGCAACTCATGAATTACATCAAGCCAAGGCTGTGGTGTTAGCTCCGGGAAACACCTCAGCAAGGTTGGCTTTAACAGGTCACGACCGCCATTAAAAGGAGTACTGGATGCAAAGGTTACCATTTAAGGCAGAAAGTTGTCAAACCATACCACGTCAGTTGTGTACCATTTGCAACCCAACGATCCATTATTCTTCACCATAATTGGAATCTTACAGGACTCGTCTATTCAGATCCAAGCTGATTATGACAGATGCTGTTGTATACATTTATTCTTCACCAGATACCTTGATAAAGAACTGCTCTACTTAACCTATATTTATTTTGCACTTCTGAGGTTTCATCTCCGCAACAGATTCACTGCATTTTTACTGCCTCCCACTTGGAAGCCTACGCCTGATTCATGAGTCATCTGACCCAGGTTTGGAGTCATAATTTATGGACTGTTCTTGGAAATTTTATATTAGTGCCAAGTCTGGACTAGGTGACTCGGTTAACCTCCCTCATTCCAGGATGTAAATGTTCTCCGACGGTTGGAACTTAATGGACAAGTTCTTTAAGATTTTACACGAGAGGGAGAATGGACAGGCAGGTCGCTCTTGGTGCAAAACTGATGTAACATCCATGATTCATTAGCCTTTTGGATGAATTAAAATTTTTGCATCCAGTTTTGTCTTTTGAGTGACTTATGATGGGAAGACAAGAGTATTTGAACAATGGACAAGTTTGAGCTGATCTTGTTTGGTGTTTCCAGAAGCCAACACTGCAGGTGGTCTGGCATAATACATGGATTGTTTAGATCAGATTATTTTGCCATAAAATGGGATTGTGAGGACCAATTCAATATATTTTCCTCGGGAAGTTAACTTTGCTATAGAATGGGGCCCTACAGAAGCTTAACTGAACTTATGAATCTTTTTATTAAAGCTTTCTGTGTTGAACAGGTGGACTGTGAGCATGCTGTTGTGACTTTAGCAAGATCAGATAGCTTGCTATCCATGCGTCATGGGCTGGTGAGACTGGACAATGTGTGGGGTGTTGGAGGGGGCACTCGCCCTGTTAAGTACCTGGTGAAGAAGATGGTACTCCTTCTAGAGGAGTACCTTTCTTCTTCAGATATTGCAGAGGCTACTAGATGCCTTCAGGAACTGGAGGTGCCTCACTTTCATCATGAATTGGTAATTACTATTTTTTTTTTTTTTTACTTTTGATTCTGAAGAGTTAGTGCTAAACAGAGTACCGTAGTTAATGATTGCAAGGAAGAGGAACGATCACAGGAGTACTGTACTGTGGTGTTCTTAAGTCACTTTACTTTATTTTATAGCTTATACATATGTAAACAACCATGACCCGTGAAAGTCTATGATCTGGTTCTCTCTGGTCCCAAGGTTATCAGTGAGTTTTAGAGTGGTTCAACTTGTATGATGCACGATGAAAGCTCGCTTTAGAAAATTCTTAAATAAATCATATGAATTAAATCAAGATAACTTATTAACAAGTACTGTATATTTATATCTGTAGTAGAAAACCATAATACAGTGACTCCATAAAGAAAGAAAGTACAGTTTAATGATCTGGGGAGAAAAGGGACTAATGGGTCTGTTAGTCATACTGTATTTGTAGAGAGAATTTTAGGGAATCAAAACTTTCTACACAGGTATACATCATGAATATAAAATAGTATGGAAGATAATCACTTTTGTTCCATCAACAATATATTCTAACTTATTCATATATAGCTGTCTGTGCGTAAACTCTCAATGATAGTTCTTTCTAAATACCACTTCCATAATTGTTACTGAATATAGAATGGCATAGTAAGATATAGTCAGGAAAATGCTGATATACTGTGACAGCTTTAGGAACTTTCAGTTATGGCGATTTAATGTTTATCGAGTCCATCGTGTACTACTAATGAGTGTTTTACGTTTGTACTTGTGCAGGTGTATGAAGCTGTTGTAATGGCACTAGAAAAGATGGATGACCGTACCTCAAAAATGATGTGTGATTTGCTAGGGTCACTACACTGTGCCATCATCATTACACCAACTCAGATGAAAGCTGGGTTTGTCAGAGTAAGTGAAATGAAATCTGCAATACTTAAAAATTACACTACTAACTCGATCTATTTCCTTAGCAGACACCCTTGCTATAAACTGATGTCCCAAGGTACAGGGGAGTATATGTGAATCTGTTAGTTATCCAATAGGTAATAATTCAGATACCTAGAGAGATTAAAAGCCACCATATGTTAAAATAAAACCTTGTCCCTTTGTGTGGCCTCCTATTATTGCCTTTGTTGTACCCATATGATAATTTTGTTGTGTTAATGTTAAGTACAGAAGTTAAGCTTGTTATAAGAACAGAGTTTTTAGAAGAATTGAATCCAGATTGTAGTACTGTAGTCACAAACCAGGAGTAATGTCTTGGCGATATGTTCTTCGAGGGAGGCGAAAGTATTAAACCAGGCAATATAGGATATTTATAACTTGCTAATTGTCATGGAACTATGAGGGGGAGTTTTGGAAAGTGTCAACTGCACTGTATGTGTCTGGTTTCACTTTGCATTCAGGAATGCCCCTTTTAACGTACTGCATACAGTACATGTAATGCTCATAATTATGTTGAAATTAAGATGTAACTCGCTGGGAATATATATATATATATATATATATATATATATATATATATATATATATATATATTAACTTATAATAAACTTTGAATTCAATATCAGTTTTGTCTTGTGTTAATTTCTCTTTCTCTACAGGTATATGACGATATGCCACAAATCTGTGTGGATGTGCCTCCAGCTTATTCGATTTTGGAGAGATTTGTCATGAGGTGCCATGCTGCCAAGGTTGTTTCTGATGATGTGGTCAAGAAATTACCTGTCAGGTGAGACATCTGCTTTACCTTTTAATAGTTTTAATTTTTAAAAACGTTCTTGTGTTTCAGTGGGTTCTAAGAAAGCCCATTTTCCGAACGAGTCGAAGGTCGCTAAACAGAAAATTGACAATCATTAAACGACAAAGGTTTTTAAATACTAAACCGAAATATCGATCACTAAACAAGGGATAACTGTATTTATTTTAAACTTTTGTGGTTTCAAATGAATCAAAGTCTTGTTGTAAGAGTAATTAAATTTTAGTTTAATTCACTCTAGTTGAGATGACTTCCTCCTTTTATTATTTTAATCCCTAGAGTTTGGGGTTCCCCTGTGCTTGAATAAAATCATCTGGCATTAGCCAAATATAATATTAAAAGTGGCTTCCCCATAGTGAAGGGGTAACTAATAGCTGTTAGTGGAATGGCCCTTTTCCCCCCAGTCTGAGTTCATTATATGCCCAGCACCTAGTATCATTACAAGCATCCGGTGACAGCGAGTACAATACAGGGTAGTTGTGATTCACTTGGGCTCGGCATGAGCACCGGAGAGTTGCTCGTTAATCAGTATAAATACCTCCAAGTCACAAATGTCACTTTCAGCACCTGTTCTTTGTTTTACTTGGGGTCACTGTGAGTACGTGTTTGCCACTTGTGACAGTTCAGAAAAATATACTACACAATGTATGCTAAGATATCTATTGATTTTTGACATTGACCAGGTCAGGTCATGACATGGTCACAGGAAAAGGGAATACACCATCTCATTGCTGTTTGTTGTTTCCAGTGTTTTAGCACAGTTAGTATTTTCTTAACCTTATAAATATTGTTACTTTAGTTAGAGAAAACCAATAATTTTATTTTATTTGCAGGGGCCGTAAACGCTTTGTGTCCGAGGGTGACGGTGGTCGTGTCAAAGATGATGCCTATTTCTAATCAGTCAGCCCACACAACTCTGATGCCACTAAGGAATTTCAATAGCTGGACTCTAGTTTGGTTGTATTATGGACTATGATTTGTTTAATATGTTATTTCTTAGGATGCATTCCTAAAGTCAATGTGAATGATTGATAGTCGAGTATTTTGCATGGAATACATATTTGGGTATTATGTATTGCGTAAAATGTATTATTTTATTTTGATGTACGCACTTAGTGTACCCCAAGAGAAAGATTTTTTTCTATTTTTTTTCCTTTTAAATAATGCAGAGAATTCCTATGTGGCATCCTAGCAAAATTCATCAGATGCAGAGAGGAGACTTGACAACATCCACAGATACTATCAAAGCTGGTCTCTGTCAATGTGATGGCTGTTGCTGTGTGGACTGAGTTTCCATGTTGTTTGCAAGTATTCAGATTACTGTAATGTGGAATCTTTGATAAGTATGTAACATGTGGAAAAAAAAAAAAAGAGTTCTTAACATCATTTGGATCTCACGTGTATGTCAGACATGTTTATCTTCATTTTACTGAAATTGGAAATATAACTGTAATGTAAACAGGTGGAGACTCTGCTTGTACTGTAGTCAGGTAGTGCGTTGCTTAATGTCCCACACCTTATGCTTAATACCACTTCCCTAGACGAAGGCACACGGGTTGGGAACTGTTCTATTTAAGCCAAAGGAAGCCTGGCGTTTTGATGGGAGTCAAGGATTCTCAACGCAGGGTATAAAGTGATTTGGAAATTTCCAGAATAAAGCAAATTGCAATGGAAAGGAGTAACCTACCCTGTGTGCCCTCCTTTAAGGAATGGGGAGGTTAGCTTGCTCCTGACAGTCTTTTTTGCCAACGTGGTCATTTACTGATAATTGGCAATACATCAAGTACGGTATTGGTTAAAGTGTGAATTGTTTGCTGCGATGAACTTAAACTATAAAATCTATTATTTGTCTGGCACCACGTTGGTGCACCTTAAGCTTTATTGTTCCCTACTGAGCCGTACCTGTGTATCAATCATGCATATTCTTGTTGCATATAGCAAAGGATCAGTTGCTCACTTGTGAATACTATTTTTTCTATTGTAAAGACTATGGGTTAGGAAAGCATATAATGTTTTACGGTTAGAGCAAGTTTTCTTTTGACTAAGTGAGATTTATACTCTTGCCAAGTTGAGCAAGAGTTGGAAGTACAAGACTAATTTTAGTTTTGAAACTGCCAAAAATAATAATAAAAAAAAATTAATATCTCTGGCCATCCCTTAGAGAGGGGCCTGGGACCAGGGAAGAGGATTGGTATAAAATAAATAACTTTGTCAGGATAGATGCATAGTGAATATATTGTTTAGTTTTTTCATAATGAAGTAACAGTTTTTCTTTTTGAATGTTAACTTTTCAGTGAATGTGCTGACAGGAATCATTCAATTTATATCTTAATTTTTTATTATTACTATTGACCTCACATTTTCAGAATGCATCTGTTTGTGACAGGGTATCATAATTACCTTGGGAGTCATTGAATTGATTGTAACTGCACAAGAAAAAGTACAAAAAAATTGTAAAAGTGAAAAATGATAATAAAAATTGCAAAATAGTTATACTTAAAGGTTTTCCTAACCTTCAAAGACATAATACATGGAACTAAAGCTCTTCTGAACTTTTTGGAATACTTCTCCAACTGCAATGAAGAGAACAAGTACACGTGAACACTATAATTTTCTGTACAATATCTCGTAACCCTTTGGTATGTTACCCCTTATGCAGGTATGTAAATAAATTGTACAGTAGCTAAAACAACTATCTGTGCATACTTTGTGGGAAACAATAAGAGACCATGGACGATAAATTTTGGAGCATATCGACCCCCACCTGCACAGACAGTTGTTTCGGCTACTGTACAGTACAGTATTTCCTTTTCTGCCTTCAAAGCCAAGGACCACCTTCAACATTTAACCCTTACAGTTTACCAAAATCATGCAAATTCACAAATTAGCACTCCCTCCTTCAAGCCCGGATCCCTCTCAACTACATGAAACATAACCGTACCAGTAAGAGCTTGTAGTAATTATGGAGATGGAGGCCTGAGCTATAACAAACTCACATATAAAGAGAACAAATAATTACCACGGAAATTGTTCTTTCAACTGAGAAATTCATCTTTGTTATACATACACACAGAACAATTTGTGTCAGAGCTCAGATTAGCTTTTATATATAAACTTTGATTAAGATACAAACAGTAGAGCACGTGTGTGTGTGAGGCAACTGACTGGGGTCAAAAGATCTGTACATGTAGTTGGGTCAATGTGATGCCAGGACAAGTTGCAAAAAGGAAGCTACAGGTTTACCTTCTTTGTCCTTTAGTAGCTGGTTAAGGATCGCCCCTCCCCCATGTGTAAAATGGAACACAAAGAACATGAAACTTCCACTGACAATAGCTACCATCCCTACAGCTAATTTACATTGACAATAGCTACCATCCCTACAGCTAATTTCCACTGATGATGGCTGTCATCCCCACAGCTAACTTCCACTGATGATGACTGCGATTGGAGTTAAGAATGTAATCCATCCTCATGTACTCAATGAGGATTATGGAGAGAGAAACAGTCCATAGTGTAGAGACCCACCTGATTGCATCTGATAATAGGTGAACCACATCAAGTTCAAAAGTAAGTACATTTAATAAAAAACTGGCTTTGTTTTAAACCATGAAATGCCATTAACTCAAACTACTATATTATGGTAATTGTCTTGAGGACATGTGTTGACAGCTGATACTGCCACATTAAACCTCTGGAGGAAGGTCTTCACTCCCTGCAGCAGTTTGTAACAAGATGATCCAGGTGGGTCAGCCCTACACACAATAAACGACCAGACTCACACCACCGACTTAACACTGTCACCTCAGAGATCCAATACATCCTCAGTCAATAATAATTCTTTGCCTTCCACAATAAAGGCCAAAGAATGTACAGTACAGGTTGACAACCCTTTATCCGAAATTCTGAAAACCGAAAGTTTTTTGTGGAGCATTTTTTTTTTTTTTTTTTTTTTTTTACGGGGATTAGCCCACCCAGGCATAGATCACTGACCCACATCGGGGCCTGGGGGGCGAAAATGTAATAGTAATAATAATTATAATAATAATACCTGTAATTATTCATAGTAAATAAAAATTTTAATTAAAAAATACACCAAAATAAAATAATAATGATAACAATAATACTGTATTAATAAAATAATAATAGTAATAATAATACAAGAATGATAAAAGGTGAGTAACACGACTTAGACCTATGAATTATTATTATTACCTGTATTATTATCATAATTATTATTATATTTTCGCCCCCCAGGCCCCAACCGAAAAATTCCAAAATCCGAAATGCCTCTGGTCCCAAGGACTTCGGATAGGGGATTGTCAACCTGTAATACTATACTGTAAATGTATAGATTTCTTTGTTACCTGACAGAAGGAAGATGGGATGGCAAGAGAAGGCTGCCTTATAGTTGTGTGTGATCAAGATTTTTTATCAGGACCAGAGTACACTAGTGGACATAAATATCGAAGCACGCTATGGGTGAGTCAACATTAACTTATGATTCACCTTTGTACAAGTCAATATGTAACAACCTCTGTCTACAGATAGACAATAATCCTTATATAAATGTGGGCTAGTTACAATTAGTAGTATATAAATTACACTACCCAAATTAACTATATAATTATCAACTATACAAACCTTATCACTACCTCAAGTGTTGGATGACATTTCTATGTCCTCCACACACCTCTGATTGCACAGGTCATCACCTAGTGCCCTGCCCTCAGTGGACTTAACCCCTGTATCTCACACACAACAGACACGTTAAAGGAGTTCTGTAAATTACTTCCTGTATTTTCTCATGAAAAGACGGTTGCTATTATCTGTTAGGTCGTCAGTGATAACCACAGTGTGCTATATTTTGGTAAATAAACAGAAAAAGCAAATATTGTTTGTGTGGACATTAACTACCATTAAACAAACACGAAGTCACTACAAGAGTTACAAGGTACAAGTTGGAAGGAACAACAACCAGTACAAACGCAGCGACATCATAACTGATGTACCAGTTATCAACCGTTTGGGCAATTGGTCTGTTCTTTTTATGACCTTTCCTTGTCCAGAGTCAGCACAGGAGGAAACTGTAATACCCAGAGAAAACTTGCCATATTTGGTAGTGTCACACTAGATAACATAAGTACATAAGAATGGATGAAACTGCAGAGGGCCTATTGGCCCATACTGGGCAGTCCCGTTTACACCCAACCCCTATTGCTCATATATCCATCCAACCTATATTTGAAGCTACCCAGTGTGTTAAGAGTTAATGACGATGTTTGGCAACTTGTTTTATTCATCCACTACTCTATTTCCAAACCAGCGTATACCTATCTCGCATCTAAATCTAACTTTCTAATTCAAAACCATTGCTATGAGTTGCTCCTGGTTTGATAGTTTATGCACCTTTGTTTAACTGTGACTTCCATTTATACACATCGATCATACCGCCCCTCACTCTACATCTCTCGAGGGAGTGCAAATTAAGATACTTTAATGTCTCTGTACTCAAGGTTCCTAATGCCTGGGATTAGTCTTGTCGTCATCCTCCTCTGTATGCTTTCTAGGGATTCAATATCCATTCTGTAATACGGTAACAAGAAATGAACTGCGTAATCCAAGTGAGGTCTCACAAGTGAAAGAAATAGTTTTAGGATAACCTTGCTAGTTTTGTAACTAACACTCCTTTGTAAGAACCCAAGTACTTTGTTAGCCTTGTTTCGAGCAAATACACATCGTTGTCTTGGTTTAAGGTCCCTACTTATCATTACCCTTAAATCTTTTTCCCAGTTGGATTTCTCTATAACATCGCTGTTCATCTGATATCTGGTTTCTCTGTTTACTTGTACATCTCCTTGGCTAAGTACTTTACATTTCCCAAGCTGGATAATGAACCCAGGACACAAGCAATATCAACACCCCACTAAAGACATACAACTCCTGATATTGAGAGACAATCACCAGTCTATTGGCATGAAGACAATAAACAATATTTTCTATATTGTACAATTTCATGAAAATATTTGTATTCCAGGTATTAATCACATGCACTGTCAACTCAGTGCTGCCTGTCATGGCATTAATTAAAGTACTGAGTTTAATCAAACATATACAGTGGGGTATGCTATAACGAACGGATCCTATTACAAATATTCCTATAACGAACGGTTTTACCTTTAAAATTGAGAATTCTATAACGAACGAAACTCCTACAACGAACATTTAATTGTTTTTTTTTTTTTTTTTTTACTAATTCATTGTTTTTTTATTTCAAGTATTAATGATATTCTTTATTTCAGGGGTTTAGATGCATATTTATGCACTTTTTTACAATTTTTACAATTTTATATTATATTTTTCAGTGTTAAGTGGTTGTATTTGGGGGCCTGGAACGGATTAATCCTATAACAAACGAATGCTATAACGAACAAGGTTCTAGAACCAATTAGATTCGTTATAGCATACCCCACTGTACTGTATCATTAAAACCTGATTAAATTGGCCTCAGAGTATATAGACTGCAATCGTTATAAGTCCCAACCTAACCATTTGATTGTGGCTCAGTCCTGTTGGGCCTTAATGCTAATGGCTTGGTAGATTATGGTGGGGCCTTTAAGGACTGGGTTCTATTTAACCTTCAACCAATGAATACATTGGACTGCCAATCACTTCTCGACTAGTATTTGGTGTCACGAAGTCACAAAACATTGGAAAATTTAATTTAATTTGAGTTAATAGATCGAGTGCATGTACCTAACCTAACCTAACCTAACCTAACTCAGCTCAGATTAAATTAAGTTTACCAATTTTTTGTGACTTATGACACCAAATACTAATCGAGAAGTGATTCACAGCCCAATTTACGCTTGTAGGACCATCATTTGACTTCATTGTGGCTACATTTAGGTAATTAGTCGGACCGCATTATTGGTGTTACTACCAACACCTTGCTGACAGATAGCATCGATATAGATAAGACAGATACTTGTATAGATAAATAGATTATAGATTCCAATTAGACATATTGACTGACATACAGCACAGGTATTGAAAGACTGATGGAAAGATATATAGATACAGATACATAATGATAGACAGTGAGACATACATAGATAAATTGAGATATGGATAAATACAGCTACAGAAAGACAGACACACCTGTAACAGCAGCGTCTCCATGCTCCAGGTGTTAGTTCCCAAGGTTTAATCTTTAACTCACCTGTAACAAAAAAATTAATACAGTATATACACAACAGTTTATGATAAAAATATGTCCATGAATTAGCAGTCAACCAATACAGTAGTTGTTTGTTTAATGCAAGCTTGGTTTATGTGAACTTTCTTGAGACTAAACCTTGTATGCTTCAAGAACTCGTGTAATTTTGTCCTAATATTCCCTGATAAATTAGTGGTACAATTAATATGGAGCGGTCCCTTTAGTTTACCTTGGTGGCGGTGATGGTTGTTGTTGTTGTACCAGTGGTGATGCTGCCATAGGGACAGATAGATCGATATATAGATAAATATATTGGCATTTAATCAGTAAAATGGTCATACTAGTTTACACTGATTCAGCATATACATAGATTATACTTTATACTTTTACAATAAATAATACTTATTAATTAGCCGGGCCCACAACTTCATACTACTTAAATTACAAAAGCATTCCATCAATGTCATCTATAATACACGGAAGTCAAAGTAAATCACATATCAATTAAAATACTTAAGATGTGCGACACTTGGAAATTTACCTGTCAAAAGGCGTCGTCTGGTGCCACCTTCACGTCAAGAGGGAAACTTGACCGATTTATTGTTATTTATTTACTTATTTCACCACTAATCAGTTTATTGGTTGTCTGGGCAGTTGGAGATTTGTTCTGTTTATTACTACACACCAGAGTCAATTTTCTTATTATTTTTTTCTTCAGAGAGAACAGTGAAATTCCACAGGTGTTTATTGACACGAGTTACCTCAATGTTTACGTCTTGCCTCACCAGCATTCAATTATATATAAAATGAAGTACGACAATTTCACTTTCTTTTATTGGTTATATTTGCAGGACGTATATATATATATACATAATAATAACCAATAATTACAAGAAAAGAAAAAAAACTCACTAGTGTTATGTTTACGAATATATCAAGAAATATTAGCGGACATAAGAATGACGGGTGGAAAGAGACATTTCAACCTCATATTTCATTCACTTATCTTCTTAGTTCACTTATAAATCCCGGCATTGTTGTGGACGGTCTGTGTTTATGATAAAAGGCCAAGAATAAGAATACATAGGCACAGTATACACCGAGTCCAAAATTGACATTACCAACAGACAGACCAGAAGGTAATGGATTATTAGTTTTTTACCTGTTAATAACCTTTGATTATACCTTGAAGACGTTGAGCATAATGCCAGATAAGGAACACCAACTATGCAACTTGACTCTGCTTGTGTAAGAAGGATTTCACTTGGCCTTTGAGGATTGGATTTTATGCCAAGCTCTCCAAGACGATGAAAAAGTTTTAAGCTTAAGACACGTATTTTCCTTGAATCTGAACCACCATACAGACACGATCAGCAGCAGGGAAAACAAATTAGTTTAGAAAGTGGGTTAATATTGGGCTGAAAATACAAAAGTAGATTAGAAACGCTTTGCTTACGTCTCTCTTAAAGGCTAGAGAGACCTGAATCTAAACCCACAGACTGGATAGTAAGTAATTTTTATAATAGAATTTTAAGGTCACAGTTACGTCTCTTACCTTTACTTTTGTTATAGTAGTTCCCCCGGTTATAATGTTAGGCGTTCTCTGAATGGTGATAACTGACAACCCACCAAAACCGTCGCGGTAACTAAAATAAACCGAGCAACAAAAATGATTTACCTTCAACAACCAAAATATAGAATAAAATTTTTTTCTTTCCTCTTAATTATTGCTTCGAGTGAGCTAATGACTTTACATTATACATTTATTAATCTGTTAAGGTATACGGTTAAATATATACCTACCCCAAGCTAGTGCACAAGTCAACATTACTTATTTATTATTGTTCTTCTTCAGTCTTTACAAGCTGAAAGTAGTGTCCTCCATTTTTAAGTTAAATCACAACGATACGAAATTGTTATGGGCAAATATTAATTCATAAACCTTATCTGAAATTATGTACAATTAAATTCACAAAATTATAATAAAGATCGATCATATTTGTTCCAGGTTGCTCGAATGTTGATGCAAATTATGGGAAAACGTTTTTCCAAATTCCCTTAGTAAAACTCCGGGTATGGTTAGGTTAGGTTCAGGATCAGTAATACAATGGTCACTTATAAGCAGAGCATTAATTTATCTGAAATTCGAAATAAGATGATCCATAGCTAAATAAGGGCATAGTATCTGGTCTTTCTTACCTTCTTGAAAAACAGGAAATGTCATTATGAGCGCCTGATATAATTTGTGTTTTCTGAGATGTTACCGATGAGCTGCCTAACTTACTCGGTCAGTTGGAATTTCTTCTGAAAAAAAGGTCAAATATGGCTGGTTGAAACGAAGCATGAAAATTTGCCATGCAGTATTTTAATAGATATGCAAGATGATGACGAAAAATATACCTTGATAATTAATATTAATGATGAAAGTCAGTAGGCTGAAATCAGTTATCTCTGACGTCAAGCATGAAATCGCGAGCTACCACACACCAGCAAACATTAGTAAAAAATAACCGAAATAATAATTCACACTGATAGAGGTAATATTTGTATACCTGCACTTTATAGTTAAATTGTATAACTGCATTGCCTCTATAATTTCTGAATAAAGTTAAACTTGTGTGACAATTTTACTGAAGAAATATTGATCTATCTAACCACTAAGCTTGGGGCCCAGGTCTAATGGGACCCCAATAGGCTATGGTCCTAATAAGGTCTCAGTCCTCACGTTAATGATGGAGTTCATTAGACATGCATACTGAAGAACTTGTTACACTAAGTTATTTTACCTTAGTCTCAATTCCATGCTGTTAGTTATAAGGAGTACACCAAACTACAACTACTATTGAAACGCATAAAAATAAATTATTCAATCCAAACGTCAATTGTACGTGGTTGTGTAAAGTTATTCAAGAATTTTCCTCCACAGCTTCCACAACTCAGAACATATACAAGCAATATTTAGTCCAGTTTGCCATTAAACGAGTGTGTTCATCAGCAGTTGCAATGATTGAAGTACTCGGTAAGTGTCAGGAGGTGAAAGTTAGATTCGTTTTACTGCAGGATGCCAGTCACGGTCGAACATGAAGGGCTGGATCTGCCAAGAGTTTGTTTTCCCCGTCAAGACATTGTTGCTGCCCCAACTCCCACTGTCTGAGGTGCATTGTATACCTGCAGTTTAAGTATATTGTATACCTGCAGCTTATGTATATTGTATACCAGCACTGTTTATGTATATTGTATACCTGCAGTCTATGTATATTGTATACCTGCAGTTTATATATATTGTATACCTGCAGTTTATATATATTGTATACCTGCAGTTTATGTATATTGTATACCTGCAATCTATGTATATTGTATACTTGCAGTTTATATATATTGTATACCTAGTTTATGCATATTATATACCTGCGCGGTGTATTGTATACCTACAGTTTAAGTATATTGTATACTTGCCCAGTTTATGTATACCTGCACTGCATGTATTGTACAGTATACCTGCAATATTTATGTATACTGTATGCCTGAATTGTCAATACATGCCGAAACAATGTAAACCTATATGGCGATTTTACTCAATATACAGTACATGTATCTCAAGAACTACCGGAGACTACACCTGAACTATACTTCATTTCAGTAGTTTAAACTCTTTCATGTACAGTCGACCGACACTTACGACATCCTGCACATACTTAATATTTACATGTATAGTTTGTCAGACTTAAAAGACTTCTATTTGAGCCAAAATCTCCTAAGGTGTAAACATGGGTTGTATTTAGCGTAACATTCGTGATGCCGGGGTTACAAAGAAAGACTTTTTTCATATACGAGATAAAATATGAGTTATATGAAGTAAAACATCCCACAGTGTTCTCGACAAGACAATGTGCCGTTCTCAATTTCTAAATGTATATAGCTAAGAAAAGTTTTGATCCCAAGCACCGACATTTAACCATGTAGCACGAGTAATAAAAAACCATTAATAATGTCCATGATATCACACCTCAACCTGAGATTGTTGTAGCTAAAAATATACACAAGACAACCTCATTTCAATGGTTATCAAAGGACTGCCGTAAGAAAACTACTAGAATGAACTTTAATGATAAAACTACTCGCTAGTACCGGCAGGTCTATCATTTTCTAAAAGTTACACTAATTTGTATGTAGTTTTAAGGGGGAATAAATATTAAATTACAAAAATCATTTATTTAAATTAAATAAGCAATCTTATAAGTACGTGTATTAATTCATAGAAAAATCTTATTAGCGGTGTGCACATTATACAATGATTATCTACATTATTAAAGCTGTATTGTGGGTACTGACTTAGAAGCACTTCCTGTGGACAATGGATGGGCCTGACTCATCATATTCTTGCTTGCTGATCCACATCTGCTGGAAGGTGGAGAGGGAAGCCAAGATGGAACCGCCGATCCATACAGAGTACTTGCGCTCTGGGGGCGCAATGATCTTGATCTTCATGGTGGATGGCGCCAGGGAAGTGATTTCCTTCTGCATCCTGTCGGCAATTCCTGGGTACATGGTGGTGCCGCCGGACAGCACTGTGTTGGCATACAGATCCTTACGGATATCTACGTCACACTTCATGATGGAGTTGTAAGTGGTCTCGTGGATACCGCAGGATTCCATGCCCAGGAAGGAAGGCTGGAAGAGAGCCTCGGGACAACGGAACCTCTCGTTACCGATGGTGATAACTTGACCGTCGGGAAGTTCGTAGGACTTCTCTAGGGAGGAGGACGACGCAGCAGTGGTCATTTCCTGCTCGAAGTCGAGGGCAACATAGCACAACTTTTCCTTAATGTCACGAACGATTTCTCGCTCAGCAGTGGTAGTGAAGGTGTAGCCACGCTCAGTCAGGATCTTCATCAGGTAGTCAGTAAGGTCACGTCCAGCCAAGTCCAGACGCAGGATAGCATGGGGAAGGGCGTATCCCTCGTAGATAGGAACAGTGTGTGACACGCCATCACCAGAGTCCAAGACAATACCGGTGGTACGGCCGGAAGCGTACAGGGAGAGCACAGCCTGGATAGCGACGTACATGGCGGGAGTGTTGAATGTTTCGAACATAATTTGGGTCATCTTTTCACGGTTGGCCTTAGGGTTGAGGGGAGCCTCTGTCAACAGGACGGGGTGCTCCTCTGGGGCAACACGCAGTTCATTGTAGAAAGTGTGATGCCAGATCTTTTCCATATCGTCCCAGTTGGTGACAATACCGTGCTCGATGGGATATTTGAGGGTGAGGATACCTCTCTTGCTCTGTGCCTCGTCACCTACGTACGAGTCCTTCTGGCCCATGCCCACCATCACGCCCTGTAGGAGGAAAAAGATTCATGTTAACTGCTAATCTTATATAAGATATAAACATTCACATGTGCAACACTGAAAGAACTTGTTACAAACATTCCTTACTGAAGAATATTGTTTCATGATGCAGGAATACCTTATTTGAGAACTCACCTGATGGCGGGGTCGGCCCACGATGGATGGGAAGACAGCACGGGGGGCGTCGTCCCCGGCGAAACCAGACTTGCACATGCCAGAGCCATTGTCCACAACCAGGGCGGCTACCTCGTCGTCACACATTTTAGTAGTTTGAGCTGTAAAAGGAAAAAATATATATTTAATAATAATTCAAGGTGCAGCCTGAAATTTATACATTTCAATTTCAGGAAATCTATAAGCCCTAATGTGATGCTAACACCCTACAGTATATACTCTACTGTCTCTCAAACTCCGGAAAACCCAAACTAACTTCCATCTCTGAATCTAGTATTTTGCCTCCAATAGTGAAGTACCCGGTAGTGGGACCTTTATAAATAATGATCGAAGAACATAGTAATTTCGCACAACTTTAACGTAGTGCAGTCAGCGGTAACCCAGACCCGGGCGTGAGGTGACGCTCACCGCCATCCTTCCTCCCACCAACTCCTGTCCGCCTAGTGTGACGAGATATAACTATGAACTTGACCACTTGGCAAGTTATATTCAACAATAGTAAACACTGGTCAAGCCAATGCCAAAAAATGAACAAAATATAATAATGCGGTCTTGTGTAAGTCTGCATTTTTATCTCGGTATAACTCTGATAGCGGTAAATGTTGTTTATGTTGCAGGAAACACCACAGACCCTCCAGGATGAGGTGGATGGAGACGAGAGTGACAGCGTTGAAGTCCCAGAATTTATGGAGGGAGACTTCAGGGCTGTACACACCTGGTCTACAAGCACTCGTATGAACTTCCACTTTTCTGGCTATTTTAACACTAACACCAGGACTTAAATGAGGAGTACTCCAGGGGGCTAAGTCCATTCGATTGGGTCTTGTAGTGTTAAAATGACACAAGTCTAACAGAGGCACACACACAACTTCACACTGGAGAACAACACAACACCATCACTGAGGAAACTTCGATATTTACCGTGAGTGAGTATTCACAAGAAGCGAGTTGGTCTTCTCCTGCCAGTAGCTTGCCAGGAACTGACTACCAACGGCCACGCGCAGGGTCTTATAGTATTCTCCATTGATGACGTCACGCTCAAATCTGTACGAGTTGCCAAGTGGACTTTTCCCGATAGCATTGTGTTGCTGCTGCCTCCCATGAATTCGACTTTCCATCTGTTCACCTATAATGCCTCCTGGTGGTCAAAATTCTTAATACGGACACTAACACTTCCTCTTACTAACCAGCAATTCGTTCACCAGGGAGGGAGCATCATTTATAGGGGAGGACTAACTCACCAAATTTCCTGTTATTGAATTATTTGACCAAGGGCGAGGTCTGTATGGCTCTGCCCATCGAGAATGAACCTACACCGTAAACTTACCCTGTCATTTAAGCGTTCTTCTATTCCAGAGAGTGCGGCGGCAATATGACCAAATAAGGAGGTAGGAGAGGTTGGGAGCGTTGCGGTGGTAGGGCGTCGGCTGTTACCACTCACAGTCAGCTGTTCACCCTCCTGCCACTCTGAGCTGCGCGCGATGTCATTACTACTGTACACTTGTGAATGTTGTTGGTGGTGTGTTTGTCGCTTCATCTCGTGTCTACCGGCTGTTGTAGCTTGATAACCCGCTTAATATACTACTGCTGCTGTAGTTGTTTCCTCAAGAAGAACAACACGGAATAAAGGAGATGGTATTGGGAATAATCAATAGCTATGGGGTGTAGAGACGAGAGGGAGGGAGTTCAGGGGTGCTTGTTGTAGGTAGGACCATTAGAGAGAGACGGACAAAGTGAGAGATTAAGTATTATTATATATTTTTTAATATCTTTACTTCAATAGCCAAGGTCTTTCAGTAATGAAATTTAGTCACTTTATACATTTGACAACACTAAAAAAAAATACCCGCATCTCTAATAACCTTTAAACCATTGTTCTCGAAGGGTTAAAACAGTCCACAAAAGGTTAAACCAATAAAAAAATGTTCAAACAATAGGTCCATTATCACCAAAAGGTTAAACCATCTTCCTGATCAAAGGGTTAGTCCTCAAAGGGGTTAAACCATTTTCCCCTCAAAGGGTTAAACCACCGTTCAGTCATGGGTTTTCCCTCTTCCTCGTGCTAAAATCCTGCTACCTCCTCTTTCTGGGGGGGGGGTATGGAAGATGAGGGGTGGAAGAGGGGAAAGAAGGGGGGGCGTGGAGGAGGAGGGGTAAGCCAAGGTGTGTGTGAGATGTTTTTAAGGTGAAGAAAGAATAAGACAATTTTAAGTTACTGTTGAGTTTGGAGACCCCCTTGTTGCCATGGTGTGTGTGTTGCCATGGTGAGGGTGGTAGTGGGCGTGTTACCATGATGATGGGCGTGAGCAGTAAGTGTCACCATGACAGTGGGCGGCGGGGAAGGTCACCAAGTGGGCGGCGGCAACGGATGTTGTGGTATATTGTATCGATGTTCACCCGGAAGTTGGTGCTGCCTCCCCCTTCACCCACCACCACACACTACCCCCCCTCCCCCACACCACACCCCACCAACACCACACCCTACCTCCCCACCTGTCACCCCCTCTAAACATCTGCTCACTCCTCCGTGTCCTATAGCAGCAAAAGCACTAAAACACCTGACATTACCCCCTCACACCTGTCATTACCCCCTCACACCTGTATCCTCTGTTATCTTCACTTGGATTACACTTGTTTATGATCTTGAGGTGGGTTCTTCCCGTGTGGGGAGAGAGAGAGAGAGAGAGAGAGAGAGAGAGAGAGAGAGAGAGAGAGAGGTGTTAATCTAGGCTACCATGAGCGGACGTTCCTTGATAAAACACTCGTCGACCTGAGAGTGAGTCAGCGGGAGGGCCAGCTGACCTCAGACACCTGGTGGGGGAAGGGGGAGGGGGAGGTGTGTAGGGGGATGTGGAAGGGCGAGTGTTAGGAGGGGGAGTTGTGGGTGAGGAGGGAAGGGGGGACGTCCTTGTGTCCTGGCTAAGGTGAGGATATGGTCAAGGGTAAATTTAAATCACCTGAATATTATATTGCCTCCCCTTACCTGGTTTACTTCACCTGATGATTAAACACTCTAATACCACATGAGGTTTAGGTTAAGTTAGGTTGGGTTAGGTTTAGTGGCGCTCCTCACCCCTCCACAGCTACACCCACAAAAAATTTAAACCCCTCACACACACAATCAGTTTTTATTCGGTCCTGCCATCATGGAGGAATGCGTGCACAGGTGTAATAGTCACCTTGCAGTCACCTGTACTTCCGGAGAATTATTAATTAACCTGAGTAATACATAATGGCTGACTGGTACACCTGTCTCTGTGTGTACTGTCTCCAGGATAGGCGAGAGTCCAGATACGGTGCCACTCCTAGATCCAGTACCGAGGGAGAGAGGGAGGGAAGGAGATAGGGAGGGCGGGTAGGCTGGGGAGTGGGAGAAGGTTTGCAGTAGGAGAGAAGAAGGTAGTGGTCACCCTGTTAGCCACACTACTAAGAAACCTGTTGTGATTCCAGTTTACTTTCAACGTGTATATATTACCTGATACTAGAGCCAGGTACGGACACACTCCTTGTACCTAGAAACTGTACCAGATCACCTGAACATTAGACACCCTCACGCTACTGGTTGGGTTGGGTTAGGTTAGCTATAGGGTGTCTTCGTTATGTTATGATGCTTCTGTCTATCTCACATTATGTATTTGTCAGTGTCTGTCTGTCTGTCTGTCACTCTCTCTCCCTCCTCTACCATCAGATACTGTACTCCCTCAGGGGCAGACACTGGGCACGGCTGCCTTGCTTCACCTCCCCCACTGTCTGACGTCCTTGGCCAGAGCTCTACCATCGTACGGGCTGCTGGTGGGGTGGTAAGGGGGTGGTAGTAGTTGGGGTGGTGGTGGTGGTGGTTGGGGGCTAGTGGTGGTGATGGTAGTAATTGTAGTGGTGGTAGTGGTGGTGGTGGGGGCTGGTGGGGCTGAGATAAGGCCCCGAGGATACATCCCAGACGTTGGTGGGGACTGTGTGCATTAATTAAAATCATCACTCGCTGTAGAGGGGAGGAGGACGGAGAGAGAGAGAGAGTCAGAAGGCAGGTAGAAGGGCAAGCACGTAGGGAGCAAGGGAAGGAGGGGGGAAAGCAAGCAGACAGAGGGAGAGGACGGGAGGGAGCGTATTGTGTACCTCCCCTGTTGAGTGTCACCATCCCCCCCCCTCACATGTCACTCACTGGTTAACCCCAACACCTCCCATGTCACCAGTACACGTCACCAGCGCACGTCACCAGTACACGTGTAATTAGCTCCAGGTGTAGTAAATCAGGCGAGTTGAAAGGTATGGCCATATGTCCTCTTACCACCCACTCCCCATCACCTATTCCCTACCTTAACCCCATTTCGTCTCTCCCCTCCCACTGACCTTACCCTTTTCCCCCTCCTTCCTCCTCCCCTCACCCTTTCTCCCCTCCTTCCTCCTCCCCTCACCCTTTCTCCCCACCCCTCCTTCACCATGGCTACAATACCAACCCTCTTCCCTCTCCTCCCACCCACCCCAACACGGCTATAAAACTTTAATTCTAGAGGCACCTGGATTTGGTCTTCACGCCCGTCCATCCCGCCCGCCCATCCACGCCTAGGAGTCCCCGCCCAAACTACCAACCCCTCTCCCTCCCCTATCCATGGACGATCCTAACCTCCTACCCCCAACCACATGGAATCCACAACAACACGACGACATGAACTGTTTATAAATACTAACAGGTGTGTGTGTGTGTGTGTGTGTGTGTGTGTGTCTGTGTCTGTCTGTGTCTGTGAGAATCCCACCACACTCTCGCACTTCATATCTCCTCACTACCTCACACCTCCTCCTCACTACCTCACACCTCCTCCTCCTCACTACCTCACACCTCCCCCTCACACCTCCTCCTCCTCACTACCTCACACCTCCTCCTCACTACCTCACATCTCCCCCTCACACCTCCTCACTACCTCCACCTCACTACCTCCATCTCACACCTCCGTTATCAAAGACCTTCACCACCAGGGGAAAACCGTTCTGTAATTTTTCTTTCGAGGAGTAGGAGGGTGTGTGTGTGTGTGTGTGTCAGAGGTCAGAGATAGAGAGAGAAAAGCATCACAACAGCGGAGATAAAAAGATCATGAGAGAGAGAGAGAGAGAGAGAGAGAGCCAGGTGTTACCAGTGTGACCAAATATGGAACTGTCAGCTGATCTTTACCTTATATGGTCAGGTGCTTCGTCCTCATCCAACATTACGGGGTGGGGGGAGGGGAGGGGGGATGGAGGGAGGTAGAGGGTGTAAACTGGGTGGTGCCGAGGGAGGGGAGGAGGGGGTAGTGGTGGGGGGGAACTGGGAGGAGGGGGAACTGGGTGGGGGTGGAGGGAGGGGGTTTAAGGGGTGGTGGCTAGGCAGTAAATAATTACAATTTCATACGTTTCTGATCACCTTGTCGTGTTTATTGTGACACACACACACACACCTTAATAACACAGCCTCCTTCTCCCCCCACCACCTCTTCCCCCAACTCCCTCTTCTCCCCCCCCCCCACCTCCCGCTCTTCTCCCCCACCCCTCCAACATTCTACACTGAGGGCGTGAGATCTGAGCCTTGATTACTGTTAAGTCTCTTAATGGTGATATAACAGGCTGCCCCAAGAGCCTCAGTTAAAGTAGGGCAGTGTGTGTGTGTTGTATGTTGGCGACGCCCTGACACACCTATATGAGAGAGAGAGAGAGAGAGAGAGAGAGAGACACGCCCACCTCTTCTCACCAATACACGGTCCCTGGTCCCAGCTCTTCCACACGCTACTAAAATATTAAATAAAAACTTCTGACTCAAAGATACGGGGCTTCTCCTGTTAATAAATGAGGGGAGGAGAGGGGAAGAGGGGAAGGGAGAAGAAGAAGGAGATGTAGAGGGTGGAAGGAAGGGGAAAGAGAGACGGAAGAGGAAGTAGTAGAGAAGAGTAGAAAGAGGAGAAAGATCCTTATCATGTGTAATGGCTCGGAGTCCTGTTCATACTATCATTATCCACCCACTTATAAACCCACCCACACCCCAACATTCATTGACCCCCCACCATACCAACACTGACCTCCCATACCACCCCCAGACCCCACCACACCCTAACACTGACCTCGCCACACTCAATGACCCCGGCCACACCACCAGTGACCTACACCGGGCAGATAACTACAACTGTACACGTTTAAAAATAGACCACAATGACCTTCCAGTTCATGTAAATCACTCGAAAAAGTTGTATTGTTGAAGTCGGGGGAGTGAGCAGGTGGCCGTGTGTGTGCCCGGCCTTCATTACCAACTTCCTTTCTTCCTTCCTTCACTTCCTCTTTCCTTCTTTCCCTCTCTAAATCCTTCTCCCATTCCTTCTTTCTTACCCTCACTCCTTCACTCCCTCACTCCACTTACCCAGAAGTTTGTTTGCTCGTAAAGTAAGGACACGTGCTGGAGGGAGACTGTCCACACTATGAACACGAGAAGACAAGACAGGAACCCATATATAGAGTTTAACCCTTTGAGGACTGTGTTTAATCCTTTGAGGACTGTTCAACCCTTTGAGGACGGTGTTTTAACCCTTTGAGGACGGTGTTTTTAACCCTTTGAGGACTATGTTTTGCCCTTTGATGACTGTTTAACCCTTTGATGACTGTTTTAACCCTTTGAGGACGGTGTTTTCACCCTTCCCTTTAAATATGGTGTTTTAACCCTTTGAGGACTATGTTTAACCCTTTGAAGACGGTGTTTAACCCTTTGAAGACGGTGTTTTAACCCGTTGAGGACTGTGTTTTAACCCGTTGAGGACTGTGTTTTAACCCGTTGAGGACTGTGTTTTAACCCGTTGAGGACTGTGTTTTAAGCCTTTGCGGAGAGGAGAGGAATAGAAAGGAGAGGAGAGAGGCGAGACCATAGGAGTATTTTCAGACAGTGTGGTCAAGCCTTGCATCACCTGCCTTATGTTTCACTGCTGCCGGATGCCTAACTTCCTTCCTTCCTCTTCCTTCCTCTCTTACTTCCTTTCCTTATCCTTCCGCTCTTACTTTCAATCCTTCTCTGCGTTGCTCCTTTCTTCCTTTATTACTTTCATCCTTCCTTCCCTTTCGTACTTGCTTTCCTCCCTTCTTCGTGACTTCCCTCCCTCCCTCCCTCCCTCCCTCCTTCCTTCCTTCCTTACTTACTTTCCTCTCTTCTTGCTTCCCTCCCCCATCCTTGCTTCCCACCCTCCCTCCTCCATCTTCTCCCCTCACCCACCCCCTCCCCACAACAACACCTTAACCTCACCCTTAACTAAGCAATTCACCTCACACTATCCTTATCTAAATGAAAAAGTCCCCCCTTACCCTCCTACCACCCCCCCCCTCCCTCAGATAATAATGAACCAGTGTCACCCAATTACGGAACACGACTCACCACCACTACCACAGCTCTCCTTACCATAACAGGCCACCCCACCCCACCACATTAACCCCCCCCCCCCAACCTCATATTATCCTCTCTCTCTCTCTCCCAAAAATGACATTCCTCCTCCGCTGCCTCTCTGCACTGTCACCTTATTCGGTTCAGTGATCTATACAAGATTTCGACAGTGTAGCGTAGCTGTTGATACCATAAAAAGAGCGACCCCAACGTACCATGGTTGGGTGAGGGGCGGGGAGAGGGGAGCTTAGTGTGTCCAGCGGCAGTGAGGCAGGCGTTTGGTTGGGCGGCGCTAGGGACAGTCACGCCTCACCCACCCACCCGACAGGACTACTGTATATATTTCATTACATGGTTTATCTTTTATCTCCCTATTAAAAGATAACCACACTAGTTTTATCTCGAAATATTTAATAAAGGCTTACGCCAAAATTAACTAATATTAAAAATTAATTTATAATAGTTAATTTTACCGCCACACCACCCCGTTAATTACTGTACTGTGGTGTCCCTCAGGACTCGTTTAGTTTAAAACTCGGGTTGAAACAGAATACCCTCTTCAGGGAGAGATGTTTAATAATACGGGCGTAAATCTCTCCTCAGTACTGGTGTCTGTTTTCTGTAAAGGTTATGTCAGTTTTCTGTGGAAAATAACAATCTCCTCCCCTTCTTCTCTCTTCCCTTCTCTCCCCAATATACAATAAGCCTTTCCTAGACTCATAATTATGTTGACTGACGTGCACACATTAGTCTATTTTATTAAACATTAAATTTCTCAGGCACAAAGCCACTAATTATATTGATGGGGATTACCTGGAGATTAGCCCCCCCCCCCCCAGTTTATTTCCCTTGATGATTATACATACTAACGCTACCTGGGGATTTAGGTTAGGTTAGGATAGGTTAGATTAGATTAAGTTCGGTTAGGTTACGTAAGCTTGGTTAATCTTAAGATATAAACCGGGTGAGGGGCTAATGTTCAGGTGACCCACTAATATAACACGATGACCCTCAAACTCCACCTTATCAGATAACAGACCAATACGTTACTCTATCACTGACGTCATCAAGGGGGAGAATGATATGTCCTGTGACGTCATGGTACAGGCGTGTGTGTGTGTGTGTTTCTGAGTACAGACATCAATATTCCTGGGATCACCTTACATCACTCCCAGAGGTATAATCCCAGCCGACACTTGCTACCACACGCGTCTCAAAGGTTGTAACTTGTAAATAAAGTGAAGAAGCATTAAAAGCCATCACGAGCTGAGATATACATGTACAGTCCCCTCCACTTGTGCGTTTACAGGGGCTCGTCAGGCAGCGTAGTGTTTAACATTCGACAGACGGAAACTCACAATATGGAATCAAACTAAAACAATATTAAAAACAAATATCTCAATGATTTGTGGAATGTTTATATGACTATCAGCCCCTGTAAACGCACTAGTGACGGGGACTGTACATTCACTCAAACTATACGAATTTGTGTCGAAACAATATGCCACAAGGGACGAAGGATTTTGACAACCCTACCGAGACAACAGGAGTCACAGTGTTCATTATGGGATTCATCGATCACCCCAAGTACAGACAGTTTTTTTGGAGTGACTAAACATAATTGGTGTTTGATATAGTGACTAATTGTGAAGAAATTATGGGTTTAAGTATATCTATTCCAAGAAAATAATGAGGTTTGTTTATATAAATCTAATGCACAGAAATAATGAGGTTAGATGTTTCGTATATTATCTAGTGACGATAAAATAATGAGGACTTTTTTTCCCACTTTTGTCCCGACTGGATACATTGACCGTCAGTGGAAAAGTCAACGTGTTTTCTCTTTCTGTCTGTCTGTCTCTCTGCTGTCTCTCTCTCACTCTCTCTCTCTTTCCTTGCTTGCTTGCTTGCTTGCTTGCCTCCCTCCCCCCTCCCTCTCCCATGATCCTTGGCCCTCCCTCTCCCATGATCCTTGGCCCTCCCTCTCCCATGATCCTTGGCAAATCACGAACTATTTTGTCTTGAGGTTCATGTTTAACTGGACCATTCATCACCCACCACACCCACTTTCACTCCACATGTGTAAAATACCACAAGTTTAATATTATAAATTTAGGGGTCACATGAAGATTAACCCCCCCTCCCTCTCGGTTATGTACCTCCCCTTATATTAGCCACCCTAACCTAACCAAACCCAACACAACCCAACCTAACATAACCAAACGTCCTTCAAATAATCCTAGGTTAGGTTATTACTAATTGTCAATATAAAGGGCCACTGTAGCTATCTAGGGCCACTGTAGCTATCCAGGGCCACTGTACCTATCCAGGGCCACTGTACCTATCCAGGGCCACTGTACCTATCCAGGGCCACTGTACCTATCCAGGGCCACTGTATTTAGGTGATTACTACAAGATGGACCTTTTATGTATGCACCGACACCTGTACCCTACCTGGGCACAATCTTTAATTACCTTCGTGTGTGTGTGTGTGTTAATCTTATCACTGGGACAAAAAATGACACATTTACTGACACCTGTTTGATATCTATCCCTCCATCTCACCCCCCCCCCCCCATCTTCTCTCACCTGTACCTCCACCTCCCTTCTCTCACCTGTACCTCCACCTCCCTTATCTCACCTGTACCTCCACCTCCCTTATCTCATCCGTGACCCTGACTGTAGGAAGAGTGAAGTAGTCTAGGCGGGTGTGCGGGCGGGTGAGCGGGCGGGCGAGCTACCAGCCAACACGTGCGCCGCCTCCGCCCACACCCAGCAGCATCTTACCTCCGCCACCTCCCTCCCATGAATGAATGATTTTGTGACCATATAAGGAAGAAACTCGCTCCACGTGAGTCAGTTGCCAGGTGTCGCTAGGTACCGCCCTGTCCTCTCTCTCTCTCTCATAACACTACGATACTGTGTTTACCTTTGTATAAATTTATGATACATTAAATTGACTCATTATGCCGTTATGGGTGTTGATGTATGCAAGTTCATGTCTGTCTGTCTGTTGAGGGGATGGGTGTGGGGGGGGGGGGGAGGGTTGAGGGTGGTTCGGGGGGGGGGTTGAGGGTGGTTCGGGGAGGGGGGGGGGAGGCAAGGTCGCACACCACGGAAGGACTCGGGAGGAGCCGCTGCTATTAAAGGTGCCAGGACTAAGTGAAGATGTTCCTCCCGCCGCTCCAGTACACTACACCTCCTCCCCCTCCCGCGTCCCCCCCTCCTCCAGTGTAGTGTAGACTGTAGAGGCGGGGGGAGGAGGGTGTACCTCAAAGGAGTACCCATCTACTGGAGGATGACCGAACCAGGAACTACTACTGCTACCACTATGGCACTATCCTGCGGGTGCTCGAGTCAGGCGTGGGAGAGAGAGAGAGAGAGAGAGAGAGAGAGAGAGAGAGAGAGAGAGAGAGAGAGAGAGAGAGAGAGCCAAATACGAAACAAACATAAAAACAAGAGACGAGGAACAAAAGGTAACAAGTGTAGACGGAAGGAAAACAAGATGAAAGAGAATAAGATATTAAAGAGATCCGTGGAACACAGAGCCTTAATGTGACCTTTAACCTCATCTGTGACCTTACTAACTCTTAAACCTCACTTGTGGACTAATTGTAGTGATGGGTTATCAGACCATAGCTTACAGTTCGGACCTGACCCGACATTAGGAAGGTCAAGGAGCTACAAATCAGCCAGCACCTCAAACCCTCACACTTGCATTCACAAACACCCATACTCACACATACACACGTTCACAAACACCCACAAACACACATACGTTCACAAACACCCACACGTTCACAAACACACACGAGGACAAACACCTGAGATAACTGATAACCAAAACTTTCAATAAATCACCAAGGTTCTCTACCCCCCCCCCCCTCTCACTACCCCGTCAGGAGAAGCCGGGTACAGCAGGGAAGTGCTTGGTGTGTGTGTGTGTGTGTGTGCGCGTGCGTGTCCTGGGTCTAAAACGTTGATTTTGATTAATTTACTGTCCCACTGGCATAACTAATATCCTATCCTAACATTAACCTAAGTAAAGCCGCCTTTCAATTAATCTGACCTAATTTATCCTAACCTAATCTTACCTAACCTAATCTAAACCTAACCTAATGTAAACCTAACCTACACCCAAACTAATCCTAACTCACAACATTAAATTAATCCAACTTAACATTAACTCAATCACCTCATTAGCGGCCACCTTAAATGGGTAGATTAAACTGGGGTCTATCAAGAGTGGGCCCCATGAGACGTGTTCCTTGCCGTATACAGTCCAATTTATCACCGGTTTCTGTACACGGCGATAATGGAAGGTGTGTGTGTGTGTGTACAGTGCCACGTCAGAGGGTCACCTGTTTGTATACCTGTGTGTATTCCAATATCTTTCTCCTGCTGATTAGTTAATTAGCCCTCAGTATTACCTGGAGATAATAGATTGATAATTTAGGACAGGTGTGTTTACTTGGGCAGTTTGTGTTGTGGGTGGTGGTGTGGTGATGGTGGTGATGGTGTTGTGTGGTGGTGGTGGTGTTGTGTGGTGCTGTGTGGGTCTATAGCGAACAAGATGAAGCGACTGGACGGGTCTCACAAGATGTTCAAATATAGACTCATAAATCATGATAATGTTTTAGATTGCGAGAATAAAAGTTATCTGCTCTGAATCTGTCAAGTTGTTGTGTGTTGAGGGGCCCGCCGCTACCTTCACCTGAGCCAGTGACCATACCTGGTGATCTTACTAGTGGACCTGAGCACCTCCTACCACCACAGATGAAGCAACTCTCACCACACTACCTCCTCGACCTGTTTGCCTCACTACCAGGTGAAGGGACATGAGGTGTGAGGGCGAGGTGGAGGTGTGAGGGCGATGAAGGTGTATGAGGTGGCGAGAAGCAGCAGGTGGCGAGTTCATTACAGGTACGCGTATAAGGTAATCACGCAGGTAAAAGCTCTCACCAACCATCCATCTCCCCAAACTTGTTGATATTTGGCTGACCAGGTGATAATGGTCAGGTGTGGCAAGAGCTCACCTGTTGTGCCAAGTCTCCAATAACTGGTTTACCTGCGGACGGACACACTTACATTTTCTCCTACTCAAATATGTATACGATGACCTTAGCACTAGTAGGTAGGCTTAAACAGCTCTGGGACCACCTGAACATTAACCTCCCACACCTGCTAATTAACCCACAAGCTACCTGGGGGGGGGGGGGTGTTAGATTAGCGTTATGGTGGGTAATCTCAAAGCTAAAATAACCTAGGGTAGCTAATCTTCAGGTGCGATGCGAATTTTATACCTGGTCGCGTCACTCATCACTAAACACTAATTTAAACGTCAAGATGTACAGAAACTTTCACACTGAAGCATCCCTCACCACGTACTGGACACCGACCCCAGCACTTGTGACAGCCGAATTAAAGTGTTCAATCAAGTAGACCACCTGACAATCACCACAGCTCTACGTGTGATAGTTGTTAAGTCATCCCACGTTGTTTACTCCCTCTGTGATCATTAGGGAGTGAAACGTGTGGGGGAGGAGGAGGGTGACATTGCCAACCACACAGTCTCTCACAGGAATCCTTTACACTCTTGCCCTACAAAACATCATCACCTCAGACTCCAACCCCTGCATACCCTTTAACTCAACCCATCAAACAGTTAGCAAAACAACAATTACAAAACATGATTAAGACAGGTACACTGGTGGCTAACTGGATCCACGCAAGACACCAGCTACCATTTACACCCAATCATCACCATCTACCTAACCTATATTTCAAACTTGCCGACGTAAACGAGTCAATGACATTATTAAAAGAAATTTCTTCCCTTCACTAATAAAATCTGGTAAATTAATTAATATATATATATAATAATAATAATGTTGTATGTCCTTGTATATTACTGGAAAAATAGTCCACCTTTCCCTCCAAACGGTGTCACGACTGGGGCGGGTTTTTGCTCTGTTGTTTTCGTTTACATCATCTTGGGCTTGTGTCTCAGGGGCGTGGTCAAGTCAAGAGGTAGTCTTCTCTCTCCAGTGCACGTACTGTATATATACACTGTCATATTTGTACAGTCTTCTGAAGCGTTTATTAGTACTGAGTAAAACTCGGTCTACAACGACAATTTCTCTCTCAGTTAATGAAAAACGACACATTGGAGTATATATGTATGGGGAAACGACAGTCAAACTAGAAGCAAAAGTAGACATGTCGGTCCACCAGTACACAAACAAGACGAGCCGATTCATCTTCCTTGGTGCTGTATTATCGTCAACGGACAAAATTTACGACCAACAAAGAATGAGGAACTTTACCGGCGGTCTTAAACCATCGCTGATTACCCTTCGTGATTATTGGTAATATTCTAACCTGGAGATTACCTCAATGGCGGGCGCTGTTGTTGTTACTTTGATGAAACGAGAATTTTGACAACACGTTCAGGTCAAGAATACGTAAAGCTAAGACTACTCTAGCTTAAACTAAACGCGATACGACTGCCCTACACTTAAACCACAACACCTACGATTACCCTGGGTTAAACCACAAACACTACAGCTGTCAACACGAAATCCCGGATTAGCGCAGATGTTCCTAAAATGAGACTTTTCGCCGAGGTGTATTTGTGTCACTTCAGCGCCCGCGAGTTACCGTCAGGCGAGGCAGGTGGGCGAGTGACGGCCCCAGTGGCAGATGTGGTTCGGGGGAAGGTGGTGGCGGCAGAGGAAGGAGGAGATATAGGGTGCATGAGGAGGGTAGAAATGATAGGAAAGGTGGAAGAGAAAAGGAAAAAAGATACACAGTAAGTGGGACCAAATGGGGAGGAGGGGAAAGGAAGAGAGGAGAGGAGAGGTCCGACTAGCGGGGGATCTTCTCTATCTGGGTTATAGACTCCCGACAGTCGCTGGTCTTCACTGCCATCTGTTACGGTGTGTATGTGTGTCGTTACAGCCCCCATCCAGCCCCTTACACGTGTCCCAGCCCTCAACATGCTACAACCCCTTCATCCAGTCCCCACCCAACCCACAACACATCTCAGCCCTCACCCAACACCTCACACGTGTCCTAGACCCTCACTCAGCACTACACACATGTCCCAGCCCTCACCCAGCACTACACACATGTCCCAGCCCTCACCCAGCACTACACACATGTCCCAGCCCTCACCCAGCACTACACACATGTCCCAGCCCTCACCCAGCACTACACACGTGTCCTAGACCATCACTCAGCACTACACACATGTCCCAGCCCTCACCCAGCACTACACACGTGTCCTAGACCATTACTCAGCACTACACACGTGTCCCAAAGCTCACTTAAAATATAATCAAAGTCAATACATACCACCAAATCTATCAATTCACCTCAATTTTTAAACCGTGTTACTTCAAGGGCGAGGTTTATCACACGCGACTGTCACCCACTTAAGCCTACTCGTTCAGCTGTCAACAATGGCAAAAAATCACAACGAATCTAACCGACTTGGCCACCTGGGTATTTGTGGTAGGATTATATTGGCGAATGTCCTCAATTTAACCCCACCAACATACCCGTTTGCTGTCAACTAACTCACTTCCTTCACAAATCTTTCCTAGTGTTGACTTTACTCTTTCATTAAAATACTATTAGTTCCATGATTGACGAACGCTAGTCATATGTCGATTCGAAATTATTCTTTATAAATTCTGATAAGAATATTTTTTGTAGACCATGACAATAAGAATGTAAAAAAATATCTTCTAAACAAAATAGTCGTTAAATGCGCAGTTTACCAGCCAAGTCTTTCAGTTTAACCTTAACGTTATGTACTGTGTAATGTTGAGCTGTTATAACACTGACCATCTTCCTCAACCAGTGTTATGAGTGATACTGTGAGAGCTGGTACACGTCGGCGTTCTCTACCCTCGGGTATGACGGTACATAACATAAGAATGGAGGAAACTGCAGCGGGCCTATTGGCCCATACTGGGCAGTCCCGTTTACATCCAACCCCTATTGCTCATATGAGCATCCAACCTATGTTTGAAGCTATCCAGCGTATTCGAGTTAATGATGATATTTGGTAACTTGTTCCATTCATCCACTACTGTTTCCAAACCAGTGTTTACCTATTTCACGCCTAAATCTAAATTTGTCTAATTTAAAACCATTGTTACGAGTTCGCTCCTGGTTGGATAATTTGAGTACCTTTGTAATGTCCTCTTTGTTTAGCCCTGCCTTCCACTTATACACCTCTATCAGGTCGCCCCTGATAGTAATAGTGGTGGTGGTGGTGGTAGTAGTAATAGTAGTAGTGGTGGTGGTAGTAGTAGTAGTAGTGGTGGTGGTGGTGCTGCTGCTGCTGAAGTTTTACGCAAAACATAACGACTTTTATTGACTTTCAAAAGCGAAAATTAACGACTAAACAAACTGTTGGATAATTACCCACTGAGAGCCTAATTGTTTCTGTTATTTAATAAATTCCAACACGACACTTACGAGTACTAAACTATAACAGAACTGACCAAACTTACTATTAGCTAACGTAATTTTACACTGCTCTTACACGATGCATTAAATTTTCCCACGATGCATTAAATTTTCCCGGGCGTTTTAACGAGATTTAAATGGCAGGAGGAAAGCCGAGGTATTGAGAAAAATATGGAATGTGTGATAGAGGCACTCATAAAACACCAAGGAACAGGAAGAAGCTTGCTAAACACACACACACGTAATCCAAGACCAGGTTCAACTATTCAAACACGCACATCGACCAGCAAGCAGATACAAGAGTACATATCGATAAGTGCTGTAAACTTGAATTGATTTTTTGGTGAGAAATTTATACATTTCCACCAGCCATTATCTTGCTTGAGTGATTTTCAAGAGATGAACTATTACCCGTATCACCTGGTAAAAATAAATATTCAATAGTGTTGTTATTGTACAGTGTTACGTTATGTTGAAGGAGTGGTGACTGGTGATGGAACTGTATGCCGCCACAAACTCACAACAGACCACAGCCGACAGACAATGCTGAGAAGTTTAGTTAACACATTACTACCCAATTCTCGTGTCCCAGCTGTTGTCTTTAGTGGTCAATAAACATGTCCAATATTAAAAAAAAAAGGAATTTGTTTAATGACGCGAGACAGACAGACAGACGGACAGACTTCAAACTCGAGAATATTGGAACAGTTTATGGTAAAATTATGGTATCGGTTATCCCTATTTTTTTCCCCGACGTTTTTGAAGTGTTATGAATGACTTTGATCTAACCTAACCTAACCCATTTAATAGTATGGCGCGGTTACATATGGTAATATTATAGTGTCACACCTAAACTAACCATATAGGGGACATGTTGCTATTGAGGAATATGTCTTGTCATCACGAATAGATTTAGTGAAGGCAATTTATAATTCAATGATTTTATTTCTTATTTCTGGTCCAGTGGTCATTTCAGTGGAAAGTGTCGTCCTGTAACTACGAATGAAAACTGTTCATTATTTCTCTAAACAAACCCTGGACGATACTAGAGCGTCAGGCCAGCGATTATAACTTAGTCGTTCTCTAATACTTCCAAGATTTCTGAAGTAAGATGAGACATACGTAGGTTAATAGTGCTCACCTGGGTCAAGTACACAGCCGCCAAGTGTCACGGTCAGACTATTGAGTGTGTCGTCCCACAAACTGACACGTAAACACGATATATTTTTTCCCCAGTCATCGTGCATCTGACAGTTTGTGAAATATTGACATTAAAAAACAACTATTAAAGGATATGGATGAATTAAGATATAATTAAATAGGTTTAAATTAATAAAATATGATTATTCTAAATTAAAAAGAAACCTACAAGCATGTTTATAATTTTTGTGATTAATTAAAATTTCTTGCGTTCGTGTTGAGACAAAATAACACGCGAGAGGAAACACAATATCAGTTATTTGTTAACTTGGTCAACAATTATTTGTAGATTTTGAATAAACATTTACATAATCTTGAATGCTATTTATTAAGTCAACATTTTTGCGTTCGTAATATTTCAAATTTACTTAATCACTTAGTAAAATAAAAGTACTTCGTGACTAATAAGCAGAAGTAAACGTATTCATCGTTATTCTTCTTATGGATAAATTATACATATACTTATACTGTATAAACCTGGATCAGAATGAGGCTCCTGGACCATCTGTTGTTAATACTTCAGGAATTGTTTCGATAATAACCAATGAACAAACACAGTCTCTCTCTCTCTCTCTCTCTCTCTCTCTCTCTCTCTCTCTCTCTAGTAATCAAAACAAACGGAGAAAAAACAGATAACAGACACACAAACAAACAAACACTCAAGCCACCACACAGAATTCTATAGGTCGGGGCCACAAAACCAACCTCTCCTCACTTAAATATTCCAGTAGTAGCTCTCTGTGTTTACAAAGACCAGGACGTTATGCTTCCCACACGAATATAAGAATTCACTGCTCAGGTAACATCAAGAGGAGATGATGATGTCAACAGGCCTCTACAACAACCTGGTCTAATTAGCTCGTTACCTCAAACGTATTAATAGATCTCTTAACAGCCGCTGACAACACCTGGTATTAGTAATCAATTGTCTTGATTACCTGATGATTAGCTCGTCTCCAGGTTATTGCACTGTAAGATTAACCATCCTAACTGTATCTAGGGTGTTGGGTTAGGTTAGGTTAAGGTGTTTAATTATCAGGTGAAATAAGCTGGGGATTATAGTTCTTATTTGTAGTCCTCAACCACCATACTACTACCACCACCACCACCATACTACCACCACCACCACCACCACACTACCACCACCATCACACTACCACCATCACCACACTACCACCATCACCACTATACTACCACCCCCCACCACAACCATCACCACCACACTACCATCCCCCACCACAACCACTATATCTACCACAACCACCCCCACCACCATCACTACCACCCCCCCCACCACCACCACACTCAGCGGTCGTGTTGTGGCTGGAGGAGCAGCTGTTATCCGCTGTAGACGAGACAGTTGTGGCTACGTGGACTGGTGGTGCTAGTGGTGGTGCCTGACACTGTACACATGACAAGCTTGACAGTGAACACATGACAGTAATGGTGATGATAGTGATGGAGGTGGAGATGGTTGTGGTGATGATGGTGGTGGTGATGGTTGTAGTGGTGATGGTGGTGGTGGTGGTGATGCTTATGGTGATGATGGTGGTGGTGGTGATGCTTATGGTGATGATGGTGGTGGTGGTGGTGATGCTTATGGTGATGATGAAAAATAAAAAGAAGACTAAAACAGAACAGATAAAACAACAAAAATCAATAGAAGGAAAGATAAATAATAAACAATAATAAAAACTAGTCCGACAGAAGGAAGGGAAGCGATCGTGGCCATAAAGAGGAAGCAATGAGTAACGGAGGACAGGGCCAGGAGGGGGGGCAGGTGGGGGGGGGCAGGAGGGGGGGGCAGGAGGGAGACAGGGCCATGAGGGAGGAAAATAGGGCCATGAGGGAGGAAAATAGGGCCAGGAGGGGGGGGGGGGAAACTACCAACCTCACCCAATATGGTAGGGGGCCGGGACGTTTGTTGTGTGCTGCTGGTCCGGAAGTGTAGGAGGCGGCCCCACAAGGAGAGGAAGTCGGCGATGATGGTGGTAATGATGGTGGTGGTGGTGGTGGTGATGGAGGTGGTGGTGATGGAGGTAATGATGGTGGTGGTGGTGATGGTGGTAATGATGGTGGTGGTGGTGGTGATGGTGGTAATGATGATGGTGGTGGTGATGGTGGTAATGGTGATGGTGGTAATGATGATGATGGCGGTGATGGTGAAGGTGGTGGTGGTGACGATGGTGGTGAAGGAAGGATGTTATTGTTGTTTGTGAAGAAAGATATTGGTGATGGTGGCGTACTGTAGGTGAAGGAAGGATAGTGTTGTTGTTTCTGGTGTGTGTGTGTGTGTGTGTTAACCAGCGATGATGTCACTGAATAAATGAAGCTGATGTTTCTAGCGGATGTGAAGGAAGTATATACCCATCAGCTATTCCGATGACCAGGTAAAAACACCAACATCTCTCATAACTGTGAAGGTAGACGTGCTTAATTAACCTCACTCCACCTGGGCACAACACCTGACCTCCTCAACACACTGCGCACGTCTGCTGTTTATACCAAGGTTGTCTAGCAAGCTCATGGTCAGATCGTGTTCAGTTCATGAGTAATTATAGCAACAACCTCGTCCAATAATACCACATGTTTATAAGGTTAGGTTAGGTGATTTAATACCTAACGATCTTACTAACCCCCATTCTTTCTAGACTAATATCAGTAACCTAACCTAACCTAACCCCATTCTTTCTGGACTAATTTCAGTAACCTAACCTAACCTCAACCTAACCTAATTTCACTCTTCCTGGACTAATTTCAGTAACCTAACCCCATTCTTCCTGGACTAATTTCAGTAACCTAACCTAACCTAACCAAACCTAATTTCACTTTTCCTGGACTAATTTCAGTAACATAACCTAACCAAATTACATGTCTATTAGAGAAATGTGATCTCTGGTGACCTTATACTGAACTCGCTCGTCAGTCAATTTCACACCGTATTCTGTACCTGTCCATATTAGGTCATGATCCAGTGGTGTTGGAAAGTGTATTAAGAACTTCGAACAAAAACTAGTGGAAATAAAAGTAGAGCGAAAAAAAAAAAAACACACACACACGCACTCAAGACAAAACAGTGGATAATAATTATGTTTGGTGGTCAAGAGACTCAATAATAATGTGATGGAGAAGTGATTGTTCAGGGTCTGGAGTGCAGTGTTTATAAGGACACGGCCAAGTACGGAGGACGATTGGTTAGGTTAGGGCCAGGGTGGTTAGGAACTAATCTAACCTAATCTAATTTAACCTAACCTAACTTTAGCTAATCTAACCTAATCTGATCTAATCTAATCTAACCTAACCGTGGCCCAAACATTCACTGACTGGAAGTAGAGGATTTGCAAGAATAGATGAGGAAGAGGAGGAAGAAGAGGAGGAGGTATGGATGTACAGAAGAAGGAAGAAGAAAGAAGAGGACGGGGTATGGGTCTACAGGAAGAGGAGGAAGAGGAAGAAGAGGAGGAGGAGGAGGTATGGGTCTACAGGAAGAGGAGGAGGAGGAAGAGGAAGAAGAGGAGGAGGTATGGATGTACAGAAGAAGGAAGAAGAAGGAAGAGGAGGAGGTATGGATGTACAGAAGAAGGAAGAAGAAGGAAGAGGACGGGGTATGGGTCTACAGGAAGAGGAGGAAGAGGAAGAGGAAGAAGAGGAGGAGGTATGGGTCTACAGGAAGAAGAGGAAGAGGAAGAGGAAGAAGAGGAGGAGGAGGTATGGGTCTACAGGAGGAAGAAGAGTAGGTGAGGAAGGTATGAGTGTACATAAAGAGGAAGAGGAGGAAGGTCAGGTCAGGTAGGTAATGGGTGTAGTACGAGCAGTTGTAGCAAGGAACCAGGGGAGGGGGTAGTAGTAGTAGTAGTAGTAGTGTGGTGGTAGTAGTAGTGGTGGTAGTGAGTCATAGGCTGTCACAGGGTATAGGGGAAGTCAACCCCAGGGACACCTGGACACCTAGCCCTCACGACCTCAACAGCGTCGGGACAATGTAGCGAAGAGCAACCCTGAACTGGCAATAGACAGGGAGAGAGAGAGAGAGAGAGGAGGTGGGGTAAGTGGCTACTGACGGAGGAAAGTGAGAGAGTGTGTGGGGGAAAGTAAGAGAGGGTGGATCGGACGTGGCGATACTGACGGAGGAGAGAGGGGGCGAGAGAGAGAGTGTGTGTGGGGAAATGGCAACACTGACGGGGAAGTGTGAGTCACCTGGTGGTGGGGTTGGGGGAAGGCCCAGGTCACAACCCCCCCCCCCCCCCCGCACCCAACAACTGACCTGTACCTCAATGCCTCTGACCCCTCCTGACCTGACCACAGTACAAGGAGCTGTCTAAGGGCAAAGGTTCAGTAGGTACCTCACCCCATGGTCCAGTAGATACCTCACCCCATGGTCCAGTAGGTACCTCACCCCATGGTCCAGTAGATACCTCACCCCATGGTCCAGTAGTTGCCTCACCCCATGGTCCAATAGGTACCTCACCCCATGGTCCAGTAGGTACCTCACCCTATGGTCCAATAGGTACCTCACCCCATGGTCCAATAGGTACCTCACCCCATGGTCCAGTAGGTACCTCACCCCATGGTCCAGTAGTTGCCTCACCCCATGGTCCAGTAGGTACCTCACCCCATGGTCCAGCAGGTACCTCACCCCATGGTCCAGTAAGATCCACAGGACTGGTGGGTGACGCGTGGCTGACAATACCAGAACGTGTGGCTGACGGCTGACATTCTTTAACTGACATATAATGGTACTGACACCTAAGTTATTTTTTTGTTTCTATTTTACCTGACAACATGATAACCAAGACTCAATATCCTACATAATGGCTGATAATCTACCCTTAGACTTGAGGGTATTTAAATAATGTCTCCTCAGTGTCCTAAAATAATGATTGATGTCTTGTGAAAATTCTTGGTTTATCACATGTCCTCTTAAGTGAGTCCAATTAAAACACCCTCATGGGATTAACCTCTTGCAAGTGTAATAAAAGTGGATGTTTTTATTTTTAATTTGAGTGTTATTGTTATTTTATTGATTTTGTTTGTGATTAGTTATATATATATTTTTTTAGGAGAGCTATTGGTGGTAGGGTGAGGTGGGGATAGGGGATAGGGGATGAGATGGGGGTGATAAGGTGTAGGGGTAGGAGAAGGCTAGTCATGTCGTTAATAGAGGTCAGCTAGTTTCCTTCCTTCCTTCCTTCACTCTCCGTACCAACCAAACATTCACACAAAACTTATAACATTATAATTTACAAAACACATTCACCAACATTATCCTAACACGATAAAAGAAAAAAAAAAGATAATCACTATTTTTATCACGTATATAACCCATTTCTAGCTGCTATTAATAACGTTATTCGGGGGTCACGTTATCGCCTGTCACCTCGCCCCAACCCGGAGTTTATTCGTAAATCAGTCACCACGGGCGTTGGATCAAGGTTGAGTTAACAAAAACACCATCTGACTTTCTTAATGTTGGTTCTAATCTCTGTTATCGGTACATTTTAATCCTGTTATGAGAGAGGGAGAGGAAAAAGCAATGGTATGTAGGAGATTGTAAGTTATAACGGAGGAGTCAACCTTTCAAGCAGCATGTGTGTAGCGGACATCAGAAAAAGTACCATGCCTTGACAGCTGTTGAGGTCGGGTTGTTTTTTTTTTTCTTATCTCTCTCTAAACCTCAATTATCAGGTTTAACTATAAAACACTACATTTTATTATATTACTAAAACCAATATTTACTGCCACATTAGTTAAAGATTAAGTGTGAAAGTCGGAAATAAAAAAATAAATAAATAAATAAAAGCGCGCGCGGGAGCTGAACTTCCCGTCACGCGGCCTTGATTCCCTCCACAGCCATATTTGGTAATGTTTTGGCGGGAGCGTCGCTGATTGGCTGACTTGCTGGAGCCCGGGTGTCATGGCGGCCGGCTCGCACACACCATGACTTTCTCCTGTGGTGTTGCGGCCTCGCCATTCCCAGGTTAAGGTCGTAGGGTCATAATTAACAACAGGTGGTTAGAGATGGAGGTTTAATCTCGTGAAAAAATATAAATCTCCGCCATTACAGGAGTTAAATAGACCTATTAAAGCTTCCTAGAGTAAACGGAAGTGGGGTGACGAGGACTGAGAAGACCAGAGGAGGAGGGACGGTCAGGCCGGATATGATGGGTTGGTCAGGCCGGATATGATGGATTGGTGAGGTCGGATATGATTGGTGCTGGTGTTCAAGTGATTTGGTGATCATATTGGACCGTACAATATCAAACCTAACACACACACACACACACACACCTCCGGGAAATCACCAAACCTAACCTAACCTGTCATGCATGAGTGTCACGCCATAAGTGTCATACATAAGAGTGTCATGCATAAGTGTCATTCACGGTGGGAAAGAAGAGGAGGAGGAAAAGAAGGAGGTGTAGATAAGGAGACGCAGACGGAGGAGACACGAAGGAGGAGGAGGAGGAGGAGGAGGAGGAGGAGGAGGAGAAGAAGAAGAAGGAGGAGGAGGAGAAGGAGGAGGAGGAGGAGAAGGAGGAGAAGGAGGAGAGAGGAGGAGGAGGAGGAGAAAGGGAACTAATGCGGCAATCGACATGACACGAACCACACCTTACCGTGACCTACCCAAGTGAGGCAGGTGACACACGGGCGACGGCGAGACAGTGAGAGACGGAGGAGATACTGAGAGACGGAAGGAGATACTGAGAGACGGAAGGAGATGTAGAGGGAGATAGAGATAGTGGGAAAAGAGATAAGAGACATAAAAAGAGATAATTATGGGAAGATTTGTATATGTAAAAGATCGTGAGAGACATACAGAGAGAGATGGAGACAAAGAGAATGTAGAGGAGAGAAGAAGCGTGAGGCGGAGAGAGAGAGAGAGAGAGAGAGAGAGAGAGAGAGAGAGAGAGAGAGAGAGAGGTCATGTTCGGTCAGTGGAAAAATGTGCACTTGTTACCACACACATACACACAGCTCTACCTTGTGTGTGTGTGTGTGTGTGTGTGTTTCACCTATTGTTGATCACCTGGGGAATGTCACCTGCCATAAAATGTTCGTGGGGGTGAGTCAAGCTTCCCCATCACACACACACACACACACACACACACACACACACACACACACTCTCTCTCTCTCTATCTCTCTTCCCTTCCTTCCTCACTACCCCCCCCCCCCCCCGTGTGAGAGAGAGAGAGATAGGGGCAGCCAACACCAGGTACCACCATCTGTCAGCTGGAGGTTAAGCCATCTGTCGCGCCAGCTGGTGTCCCCATCTGACTCCACACACACACACACACACACACACACACACACACACACATAGACATACATACATCCATAAAAACCACCTACACATACATAAAAACTCACCCACAACCATACGTACATACATATATACACACACAGATGCACACCTACAAATACAGACATAAACAAAAACATAGACAGACATACACACACACACACACACACACCTGCCTAATTAAAACATCTACCTTACCTGTTTATCTACGAATTTCCAAGTCAAACATTAAATTTATTGTCTAATTAAACTGTATTGTAAAGGAATAAGTTATTTATTATTATTACTATTATCACCATTATTATTATTATTATTTTATTACTACCACAAATACTACTACTACCACCACCACTACTACTACAACTATGACCACCACCACTGCTACCACAACTACTAACATTGTCACCACACACAACATACAACATTCTCCGTGACAAAGTATATTCGCTATCTAACAACCCAACTACCATGACAAAGTAATTAAAGGTGTCTATGGTAATTAGTCAAGGGAGTTTTAAGTCTAATTATTGAGGTGTAATTAACTTAATGCTCTCGGTCGTTATAGATACAATAGGGGTACAGGTGTGGTTAGGTACAAGTGTTGGGTACAGGTGTAGGGTACAGGTGTGGTTGGGTACAGGTGTGGTGGGGTACAGGTGTTGTGGACAGGTGTGGGGTACAGGTGTGTTGTAGTGCACAGGTGTTAAGCTGGACAGATGTTTATAATCACATATGTTAAATAGTGAAATTTTCTCCCCATTAATGAGTATATGGCTAAACAGGTGTGGAGAAAGTGTGGGGGGGGGGGGTGGAGGTGGGTGGGGGGGGGAGAGTGGGTGGGGGGTGATGTTGTCCGTGGTATATGGTTGATCAAGACGGGGGAGGGAAGTGGGTAGGAGGAAGAGGGGGAGTGGGTAGGAGGAAGAGGAGGGGGAGGAAGGCCAGATGATGGAAGGGGGGGATGAAACCAGCTGTTTGTTTGTGTGTGTGTGTGTGTGTGTGTGTGTGTGTGTGTAAGGGAGGTGGAGGAGAACGGGGGGGTTCTATGGCAACGATCAGGTGTGAGAGAGAGAGAGAGAGAGAGAGAGAGAGAGAGAGAGAGAGAGAGAGAGAGAGACTCACCAACATTTAATCACATCATTCAATCTATGAAAGTTGCTGTTGTTGTAAGTTGCCAAATCACTCAGTGTGTGTGAGTGTGTGTGTGTGTCGCTAAAGCCCAGATTCACAAACCTTTCTTAGGCTGGATCACCTAAAGAATGCCCACTCCAGACTTATCTCATCTAAAGATTAACCTAACCTAACCTAGCCCAACCTAACCCAACCCAACTTAACCTAACCACATCTCTAGACTCGAGTCAAAGTAAAATACAGACGCCATTTCGCTCTTCAAACTCATGCCACCATTAACACAGATGAAAGCCTTGTCTAATTGTCTTGTTACAGGTGAAAATTAACTTGTGACTGTTCGGGGGGGGTAGGGAAGGGGAGGCCAGGGGAGGGGGAGGTGGGCCAGGGGAAGGGGAGGGGGTCAGAGGAGGGGGAGGGGGGAAAGATAAGGGGGCAGGGGAGGGGGGTCAGAGGAGGGGGAGGGGGGAAAGATGAGGGGGCAGGGGAGGGGGGTCAGAGGAGGGGGAGGGGGGAAAGATGAGGGGGCAGGGGAGGGGGGGCCAGGGGTGTATTATTCAGTGGTAACCAGCACCCAGTGACGTCATGCCTGCAGCCTCTCGTGCCAGTGCCAACAGGTGAGGCAAACAGGTAGATAACTCTGTTGTTTTCTGTTTTGGCCGTTTTTTTAAATAGTAGTAGTAGTAGTAGTAGTAGCAGCAGTATAACACGTACAATACATAAATAAAGTTACATCAAAACTAAAACACGTACAGTATAAAACAGGCATTAACATAAGGAGTGACCAAACATGGGAAGGAAACAGCCGTCCAGTGAGTCAGTGTTAGGTCAGAGGTCACGGGGTCAACACCTAGTTAGATTACTGTATACTTAGGGTCACCTGGTGCTGTTTATGCTATAGTGGTCAAGGATTTGGAGTGGTGGTGGTAGGTAGGTGTTGATGGTAGGTTGTGGTGGTGGTGGTAAGTTGTGGTAGGTGGGTAAGTGGTAGTGGTGGTAAGGGTTAGTGTGGGTAGGTTGGTGGTAGGTGGGCAGGTGATAGTAGTAGTAGTAGACGAGTGTTGGCGAGCGAGTAAGTATTGATGTGAGTTAAGTGTTGGTACATATATATAAAAAGTGAGTTATCATTTATTAAAGTTCATTTATAATATCAATAACCACAAACCAGTTAAAACGAGAGGGTGTGGCAACTTGACTAGGCTGGAAACTGGATGATAATAATTATAATAGTAACTAATAATAATAATAATAATAATAATAATAATAATAATAACAATAAATAATAATAATAATAATAATAATGAATAATAATAATAATAATAATGATAATAACAATCATAATAATTTCCAGCCAGATGCTTCTAGCGTGTAAGATGGCTGGCGCAAATCTCTGTTCATTTGTTTTCATTATTTTTATTCAATTATATTTTATCAATTAATTTATATGTATCAGATATGGTTAGTATTTTTGTGTGAAGAAGGAGGAGGAGAAGTGGGAAGAAATATAAAATTACTTATATAAACGAAAATAATACCAATAAAAACAATAATAATAAAGTAATAAATTTAGAGTAAAAATGACATTATTCTTGAAATAAATTATAAATAAACAAGCCTTCACGAAGAGTCAATTGGAGCCGACGCGTAAGATTTTTAACTCACTGATAACGTTAAAATTACAAAACAAATTGAAAATAATAATAAAAAAAAAAAAAATAACAATTTACTGTAAATAATGAAGATGTGAGAAAGACATTTCAGAGTTTATGACGTAACAATGAAAATTACTGGGTTGGTGGGAACACTGGACGTAATGGTAGCTTAATAATGGAGATTAATGGGAATACTGGTGATGGAGGCTTATAATGGTAAGGTTGGTGAAGACGAGAGATAATGGCACACTTTATGAACAGATATTAATAGTGCTACAGTTAGTTAGTCAATCAGTCAGTCAGTCAGTGTGTGTGAGTGTATTAGGGTCACTACCATACTTGGGCTACTGTTGGCCAGAGTTACACCAAGGAGCCAAGAGACGAACTGTGTATAAGTGTGTGTGCCCAAGACAAACTTCACACACCCATAATTAAATATATATGTATAATCAGCCGACTCATCACATTCCAAGTAAAAAAATGAAAACTACTTCAATAACGAGTCAAGTGGCGGCCAAAATAAGAAATACACCGATGCATCAAACCAAAACACAGAAGACTTTACAATAAAAAAAAAAATCCCAAACGCACCTCACGGGACGATCAATAGTGATGACATTTAAAGAATAACTGATAAACAAAAGACGATGTTATAGTAATGTTATATAATATTAAAATCACGGTAATAAATCAGGCGAGGGCAAATGGCAGGAATATAAGAAGATAAAAAGAAATTACATACGACTGCTATAGGCCAAGATCGGTACCGCCCAGCCAGCCAGCAACGGTGTGGTAGTGTGGTGGGGTCTGGAGGAGGGGGGGGGGGGGTCATGGTGGTGGTGGTGGAGGAGCACGGAGGAGGAGGAGGAGGTAGGTCCGGTAGGTTTCCCCAGCTCAGTAAATACCTCACAGACACACACGCTCCGTTAGATAAGGGGGGAGAACGACGCACCTTCGGCCTTCGCTTATCGCCGTGGGCCTGTGTAGTGTTTGGCTTGTGTGGTGGGGGGAGACGAAACTCAAATCAAAGAAAATACCAATAAATCCCACGACCAAAATCCTGGATAATCTCCCAGCAAAATAAAGTTGAAAAAAAAAATCGCAATAGTTTCTAAATATATAAAATTACGCTGACTAATTAAGACCAAAATCCCAGTTAGCTGTTAACGATTTATACACAGTTTGGGAAATGAAACTCTATGATTAGATTAGATTAACAGATGATAAGTGTCACTAACAGGTAAACACACACGGTGGTAGGGGTCGATTGTGATGGGACGATGGATGAGTCATGGTTTTGGTTTTCAAGATGTTATCATGTAGGTTACGTTGAGAGAGAGAGAGAGAGAGAGAGAGAGAGAGAGAGAGGAACAAGAGCTTACACAGTACAATATGTTGATGAATTAGGTTATAGTATGTTAGTTACACGTGATTTCTCAATAGTGTTCACAAAATATTGATCTGGTTAGACTTCATCGCCCGCTAATATCACATCTGTTTACCTATCTCTACACACACAAGCCATATACAACGCTTGTCTTGGGTCACGTGTCATCTAGCAGAGGACAGACGCGTGAGAACACAGACAACTAAACCACCTGTTCTGAATCTTACAATTTCCCCAGTTTTATCAGACTATGAAAATTACACACACAGCAGCGATCACAGTGCGTGCAAAGAAACAAATGAAGGAGTATTAAGTAAAGATGGCAGATTCCCGCTAAGCAAACAACCCCGACATACGGTTGGACGCACCGCACGAGGCGTCCAGACAATGAGGTTAGTCACACACGCCGCCGTTTTCTCTCAGCGCGGCATAGCGGCCCCCTCCCCTACCGCCCGCCGTGTGTTGAGGGGTGGCGCTGGGTGGCACTTTCTCGACGGATTATTGAGGTTTGTAGTCAACACCACCCTCCTCCTGCAAACTAACAACTTTTACGAGGTTTTGAACGAAAATATAAAAATAATTTAAAAAAACACTTGATTGTTACTAGACCACGGGAAACTGGGCATCATCATATCGGGGTTATGAAATTATAGAATATATTACCTAGTTTCTGGTTAATAAATCACGGATTCTTTCTTCATCACCAATGGGTCGCGAGCAGTGATCCTCTGAACTATATAACGGATTTAAAGGTTCTGTTAGTAAGTAAAGCTGACCAGACTAAACGTATTGTGTGCATCAGTTTTCTGTGAGGAGTAATGGGGAGTAATTATTCATTACGTGGTGTATGAGAGGAGAAAGCGGGGCGCGGGACAGAGGCCGTCAGTGTCTGGAGGTAAAAATAGCTCGCCTTCACCTTGTTAACTCTCTGTGTTAACAAAATTCCCTACAAATACACCTGACAAGCACAAACGTCTCATAGATGCTCATTGGACCAATATGGCCGACGTGCCCACACGCCAGACCAAACGTTCATCCCCAGCGGGATTCGAACCCGCGGCCTCTGGATTAGAAGTCCAGCGCGCTATCCACTGCGCCATGGGGACATATTAACACACCACGCGTGTTCTGGTGCAGTTCGACCGATTTCATTTTATAAGTTGTTATATTAATGACGACATAAGTACCTATATTTAGTAACAGTATATGGTTGTACAGCTATATTGATTTTCCTTAGCCCAAACTGTATCAAGTTATAGACTACAGCGACACTGTAGTAGGCTGGGGGAGTGTTGGGTACTCACTCAAGGTCAGGCAGGGTACAGGTGAGCAGCAGCAGGTGTTTCAGGACACACTTACAGGACACAAATATGTAACCCCCCCCCTCCCCCATACACATACATCAACAATATTTCCTAATATATATAAAACAAATCACCCGACACAACATTATTAAACATTATTAAACACAGTCATCATGGTCGTCTCAATGTTTATGTAAAGTAGTCAACATTAGACTAATTCTAACCTAACCTAACCAAGAGTAAAAATTAATTATTCTAAACATTCATATATACGTAAATTAAACGAAAAAATATTAACCCTGTCTGTATTATTTTTTTGGGCAAAGGTTTGGTGTATGTTGTATAGTTTGTGGTTATAAATACACGTAGATGGAGGGGAGCAGAGAGTTAAGGAACAATGAACTATTTTGGGGACATACACATACAGGGCTGAACATTACTCTCTTCCCTTGTAACGCTTGTTGATATACGCGTCTTCGTCATAACAAATTTTTAATAATATACACAGTACATTGTTTTATATTATTATTATTATTATTATTTAGAGTTTATTTAATACAATAAAAAATACAGAAAGTGTGTATAGAATATATTTTTTAATTATTATGTCTTTATACGTATATATACAAGCCTAGTGCATGAATATAAGGACATTTTTAATATCGTATTTTTTCCTATTGATTTTAATAACCTTTTAGGATTAATTCTGTCTATGAGAGAGGTCCTGAGTTCAAGGTGAGGCAGTGGAAACAAGGAGGGAGTGGGGAGAGAGAGGGAGTGGGTAGAGAGAGAGGGAGTGGGGAGAGAGGAGGAGGAAGAGTGGGTATTGCATCACACACACACACCGGGCTAGGCGAGATAGCTAAGTGTCGACCTACACTACACTGCTTATGGCGAGCACACCGTAACCACACCCAACTACACATATATATATTTCTGTTTATATATCTAACTCAACATGCCTACCAAAACAAATTCGTATCAAGATAGGCCTAAAGATGTACGCAAGAATTTATAGTATTCAGTGAGTGAGTTTGAGGCAGTTTTTGACGACACACTTCTCAGTAATAACAGGTTTAGCCATAACGCGCAATGCATGAATACTTGACCAATCCTCAGCATACAGAGTTTATATTCATACATATTCTGCCACAGTTATCTGAAGGAATTTTAAGTGATATAGCCTACCCACTTCTTTACCGTTATAAAACCAATGAGTAAAATAGTACAAGCCTAATTATAAAGACCAGTATTGTTGCTCTGTGCTAGATGCATAAGATAGCTGTATAATAATCAATTACTTCACAATCAGGAAAAACAAGTGTACCTTCTGATGGGGGTATTACTTAAAATTTCTCTTGTATCCAACTTATGAAAAATAATCGCTACCTCTCTCTCTCTCTCTCTCTCTCTCTCTCTCTCTCTCTCTCTCTCTCTCTCTCTCTCTCTCTCTCTCAGGGAATCGACGTCTACACCACACTTGACCAATTATAAATTACTTTCACGTACAAACTATGAAGATCAAGACAAAGTGAATGACCCCGGCAGGTGAAGAAGAAGAAAAAGGAGGACGTGATAATATTTTACACCGTCGGGAAGGTCGGAGTCAGGGTGTGGCGAAGCTTTTGTGATTGAAATGAGAACCTAACAGACAGACAGACAGACAGGTGATTTATGTTTATTTTCGTTATTCAAAACATATTTGAAATATTTATATTTTAGGTATAACGGAAATTTTTTTTTAAATATTAAGTGATACTGTAATTACTTAGCCGTGTGTGTGTGTGTGTGTGTGTGGAATCGGTTATCGGAAGTGAAGCGCAGTTATTTTCCTTCCCGTCGCCAGCAGGAGAAAAGTTCCAGCTTACAGGAATAACATATGTTTATATTCTTTATAATTTATCTTGAAAATAAATCAATATACTACTAATGGAGTTTATTTCCAATTTTTATCGAATGAGTCAGTGACACCTTTCCGTAAGTTCACACCTCCTGTACCTTACCGTAAGTTAACCTCCCGTACCTAACCGTAAGTTCACCGCCCGTACTTACAAAATCCTAGTTACCGTCACAAGGAAAGATAAAAACAAAAAATGAATAAATTAACAAAAGATATTATTTTAGTGGTAGTTGTCAAGGAGTTAACGATAATACCTAGTTATACATCAACATGGTGGTGTATGGCGAACAACCTAATGCACTACCAACTGCCGCTTGTTATTGTATTATGTGAGGTGACAGTGGCCAGCTGACGTAGAGAACCTCACCTGCTGACTGTCTGTTGTCATCTGTTAGTTTACCTGGGGACACACCTCTCAATAATTGCTTCCAGTGTATTTTAGGATAACCTGAAGATTGACCACCCTAATGCTAACCTAACCTAACTTAACCTAATCTAGCCCCAGGAAGCGTAGTGTGAGGTGGGCATTTGAGTATGAGGTGTGAGGTGTACGAATGAGGGGCGCCAGACAGGTGTGGGGGGGGGTGAGGGGACGTCAGTCAGGTGTGAGGGGTGAAGTGAGAAGCGTCAGTCAGGTGTGAGGGGTGAAGTGAGGGGCGTCAGTCAGGTGTGAGGGGTGAAGTGAGGTGACGCGTTAGACTGGTATGAGGTGAGGTTCACGGATCAACACCTCCCCGCCCCTCACCATACGTCTGGCTCCAGTGAGAAGAGTCAGGTGGGGGGGGGGGGGGTATTGCACCCGCAACGGCACCTCCTTCCCTGCTGCTGCTTCTGCTAGAACCGCTGTTACTACACTTGTTCCTCTTGCTGCTGTTTCTGCTAGTTACTGCTGCCTGCTGCTGTGTTACTGCTGCGTTTGTTACCGTTACTGCTGCCTGCTACTGTGCTACTGCTGCTACTGTTACTGCTGCCGCCTGCTGTTACCGACGTTGTTGCTACATGCTTCTGCTGTTGTTATTGCTGCTTCTGTTACCGTTACTGCTGCTTGCTGCTGTGCTACTGCTGTTTCTGCTATCTGCTGCTACCTGTTAATTGCTGTTGGACCTGGTAGTGGTGTTGCTGTTACTGCTGTCAACTGCTCTTGAACTTGATGCTGCAGGCATTGCTGTATCTACTGCTGTTGACCCCCCAGTCGCTGTTACAACACCTGTTACTCCAGTTATCTGTGAATCACCAGTCAGTCAGTCAGTCAGTTCGCAGTCAGTTACTTCTATAATCAGTCACCTGTGTCAGTTCAACCGGTTAATTTGTAGTCAGTCAACCAGTCAAGTCAGTTCTCTCAGTTAGATCTTTCAAAGTCAGTTCTTCCGGTCAGTGAGTTAGCCATCCAGTCAGTTCGCAGTGAGTCATTCAGTTAGTGAGTTATGCCAGTCAGTAAGTCAGTTCGCAGCCAGGTAATTTGTTCATCAATCTGTTCTGTCAGTCAGTCAACCACACATATCTATCAGTTATTCAGCCAGTCAGTTCTGCCAGTCACTCAGCCAGTCAAGTTCATCAGTTAGTCAACCAGTCACAGGTAACGTTACTAGTCTTAGGTTAGGTTAGGTTAGGTTATACGTATATACCACCTGTCAGCTGTTGTCTTTGTTTACATCTGTTGTCTGTTGCGATTGTTGTTGTGTTTCGTTTCAGGTCAAAGGTCAAGATGAAGTTACATGTAAATCAGGTCAATTAAAAAAAAATATATGACAGCTTTATTTCGCATTTCACTACCACTACCCCCTCCCCCCCCCCTCCCCCGTCTCCCCCCTCAAAAAATATATATTATAATTTTCTATGACGTTTAAAGTGTAATATCAAAGGTCAACTGCCCTTAACTTAAAAAAAATATATATATATGAATAAAAGGCAAACTTAATTAATTTTTCTGACAGGATAACTAAGTGGAAGTTGGGGTCAGGTTAGGTTAGATTAGGAGAGGGTATAGGTCAAAGGTCAAGGCTAAGCCCGGTCATGTTATTATTATTAATTTATCGAAGGAAAAGTTTTAATTACCTTTTTGAACGACATGGATTACCTAGGCTATAAAAAGGTGTTCAATAAACTAGCCCTACGTAATGCATGGGATGAATAATATTTATTTTTCCTGTATAATATTAATGTTATTTTGATTATATATACAAATTATAACAAATAAATAAATTACCAGGAACAAAAATATAATGACGTCAGGTAGTTTTAGGACGCCAGAACTGATCGTTTGTGAGAGTCGACGATCTTAACGCAAACTAACAAAATCACAAACTTGTTATTTTGATATCGTGTGTGTGTGTGTGTGTGTGTGGACTAATGACGAAGGCGCTGAAGAAGATGCGAGTTGGTTTACTGGGGCATGGCGGTGATAATGGCGCTATACTGTGTGATGATGGAGGTGATAGTGTTATGCCTATCAGAGCGTATCGGTGACAAATGATGGTGAAAAATATAATGGTGTTGGATGATGGTGCTACTCTCTAACACCATACCGACACCATCCTACCACTAACCACAGCTACCACCATTCTATAACCTCGCCCCAATAACTACCACAACTACTACCATTCTAGCATCACCATTGTTCCATCACCACCACTACCATGACCACACTGACCTCACCATTACCACGATTCAGGCACCATAGTAGCTGTTGTTGTTGTGGCACCATCTCCTCTACGACTGGCACTGGCACGCAACATGACACACAAGAGTGGTATGTCTGTCTGTCTGGTACTATACAAGGCTAGAGGAGATGGCACACACACACACACACACACACACACACACACACCCACGTCATCCTCGAGTGAAGGGTGAGGTTGTGAACGGTTCTCTTTACATGTCTATTTACTTCACTCTCCTCACCATACATTCACTATACACTGTAACTTGTTGTTTATTATGGTGATAGAATGGTCACTAATCAAGTCTTATCGTTCACTATATCGTTTCCATTCACATAACCTAACCGAACCAAACGCTCACGTAACCTAACCTAACGTAACCAAACCTAACGTAACCAAACCTAACGTAACCAAACCAAACCTAACCTAACCAAACCTAACCTAACCTAAACATACACCTCCAGGTAGCCTTAGGGTGTCTAATCTTCAGGTGAAATAAACTAGGGTGTGTAATCCTCAGGTGATCCGTTGTGTACCAAGTCTTAAACAATGGTCGTGGTTGTTTAATGTACACTGAGTCACCTGTTGTGTACAATGACATGAATATTTACCAAAGTCATTGTACAGGTATACCACTAGTGTTTACCTGTCTGTTTAGTTAATTATGTCCGTTAATTTGAGAGTGAATGTGTAGTGGATATAGTATAATGTGTTACTGTGTCATTACCTGAGGATTAGATACCCTAGCCTGACCTAATTTAACCTAACCTGACCTAACGCTAATCTGAGCTGATGTAACCTAGCCAAACGATAATCTAACCTGACCTAATGCTAACCTAACCAAATCTAACCTAAACTACCTGAACCCTAACCTGACCTAATGCTGACCTAACCTAACCTAACCTAACCTAAACTACCTGACCCCTAACCTAACCTAATCCAATTTTAGGTCAAGGTAAACTAAAACTAATTATCGCTTCCTTTCAGATCGCTACCTGGTGATGAAACGACCCCATGCAGATTACGTGCGCCAGAGGTGGAGAACATCTTCCTCTCCTGACGAAGGCGTGAGCTCCTCGGCTTAACTACCACGACCCGTACACACAGGATTAACTATAGACTTTCATGGATTAAGGGATTTTTATAATACGTGGTTCATGATTTGTGGTGATTTACAACTGATAAATCTGAGGCGTAAATCTGAGGGATATAATCGAGGTATATTGAGGGATTTAAATATGAGGTAAATCTTATAAAGGGATTTCATGGGAGGATTATAGAGAACTGATAAGGTGTAATGGTCTCTCTCTCTCTCTCTCTCTCTCTCTCTCTCTCTCTCTCTCTCTCTCTCTCCCTTCTCCTCTCCCACCCTCTCTCCCACAAGCGGTCACATCAGAGAGAACGTGAGAACACAAGTAAAATGTCTCCATCCACGGTGTTCACTGCCTCGACTCACTCACTCCACCGCCACACACCTGCCATCACGCTACAGGTAACACGATGGAGGAAGGGTGTGTGTAGAGGGGGGCTGTGGAGGCAGGTGTGTGGGGGGTGTGTGTGTGTATGGGGGTTGTAAAGGAAGGTGTGTAGGGAACTGCTGTGGTCAGGGTGCAGATGTGTGTGTGTGTGTGTGTGTGTGTGTGTGTGTGTGTGTGTGTGTGTGTGTGTGTGTGGTCTGGAGTCTTCACGGTAGTTCTCGCTGGTAATGAAGACGCTCGTGAAGAGGAAGGAAGAGGTGAAGAGGAGGGAGGAAGAAGTGAAGAGGAGGGAGGAAGAAGTGAAGAGGAGGGAGGAAGAGGCGAAGAGGAGGGAGGAAGAGGTGAAGAGGAGGGAGGAAGAGGTGAAGAGGAGGGAGGAAGAGGTGAAGAGGAGGGAGGAAAAGGTGAAGAGGAGGGAGGAAGACGAGTAAAATTGGCCTGCTGGAACTAAACACTCGCACGGACTGATGGCGACGGCGAAAGGAAGTGAGTGAGTGAGTGAGTGAATGGGATGTTCACCTGAAGACGCTATACACCTATGTGGTTGACTACTACTACTACTGCTGCTACTTCTGCTGATATTCCTCCTACTACTACTTCTGCTGCTACTTCTGCCACTACTACTGCTGTTATTCCTCCTACTACTACTTCTGCTGCTACTTCTGTCACTACTACTGCTGCTACTTCTGCTGTGGCCATGACATTGAAGGTACAAGAGTGTGATGTTTTTGTATACATCCGCCGGAAGTAGTGGAACCTCAACCCTTTCATTTATCTTGTATCAGTAAACCCACAACTACCACACCTGCACCATCTTAAACCACACCTATCACACACCTATAGCCTCTTAAACCACAGCTACCACACCTGTAGTCTCTTAAACCACACCTATCACACACCTGTAGCCTCTTAAACCAGAACTACCACACATGCACCATCTTAAACCACACCTATCACACACCTGTAGCCTCTTAAACCACACCTATCACAGTGTAGTGTCTTAAAACCACACCTACCACACCTGTAGCCTCATAAACCACACCTGAAGCCTCTTAAACCACACTTGTACCACCTTAAACCACAACTACCACACCTGCACCATCATAAACCACAACTACCACACCTACACCATAAACCATACCTGCGCCACCTAGCGGGACTAAGTAACACAGGTAACGTGGACGTAATTAGTAACGCAGGTAAAGGCACAGCACAGGTGACGTTGGCAATAACGAGAAACAGGTGTGGGTAGTCGACGTATGACGCAGTGAGGTTAGATACACCTGTGGGGATAAACACCTGTGTATAAGGGGGGGTGGTGGTGGTAGGTAGTAGTGGTGGTTGTGGTAGTTAGTAGTGGTGTTTGTGGTAGGTGGTTGTATGTGGTAGGAGTGATTTATGGAGGTATATGTGTAGTATAGTGAGTGTGTATAGTGAGTGTGTGTGTAGTGTAGTGTGTATGGTGAGTGAGTGTGTGTGTGTGTGTAGTGTATTGTGTATAGTGAGTATGTAGAGAGTGTAGTGTGAATGGTGAGTGTACGTGTGTGGTAAGTGTGTGTAGTTGTGTATGGTGAGTATGTATGGTGAGTCACAGAGATAAGACAGGTGCTAAAACCACTATGTCCGGTCAACCAGTTTCCAACGACCGAATCCGGTATTCGTGTCCGGAATTCGACAAAGGAGTCCGGTTTCCGAAAGTTGTTGTGGGATCATAATTTTCTTGATGTTAAAGTGAAAGAATCTGAAAGAAATTGAAAGAAATGGTTTTCCTTCGCACCATAGAATGAAGTTCCCCCACCCCTCTTTCTGTTCCCCCCCAACCCCCTACTTACTCTCCCCTCCCCCCCCCCCACAATCTCAGCAACACTGAATAAAGAAAAATTTAAAATACAAAAACAACAAAAATATCCCCACAGGAAAAATAAACCCCGCCGAGATATTTATTGAATATTCGAGAAAGAAGATATATTTCAGGAGCTATTTCGGTAACGTCACAGCTATTTAATTACATCTGATATTGAAGGAACGATTTTAAATGCGTCTCCCCACCGGCCCACTCTCCTATGTCGGTGACAATGACCCTGTTTCTATTTATTGGGATTTTGTTTATTTTGGGATTTAATTTTTTTTTTTTTGGGGGGGGGGGGATTTTGTTTATTTGGGATTTTGTTCATAAATAAGTTAATGTCCAGATTTTAATACATGATCATTTAAAATCTGTATAATATATTTCTATGGCTGTAAAATATGGTCTTTCTTATTCTAACGGACAAACAACGGATTCCACGTACAAACAATGGATTCCACGTACAAACAACGGATTTCACGTACAAACAACGGATTCCACGTACGTACAAACAAGAGACAGACAGGACGCTTGGTTGCTCCACTACTCCTCATAAGACAGGAAACAGCTGGTGGACAGTGAGTTTGTTTACACGTGTTCTTGTTTAAATTATTCGTTTCTCTGTATTTTTATATTTACTACATAATAATAATAATAATAATAATAATAATAATAATAATAATACAAATGACAACACTGCTACTACACCTAATAATAATAACAATAATGACAATAACAATACTACTACTACTTTTTTTTACTACTACTACTACTACTACTACTACTACTACTCATAATAATAGTGTCACACCTATAACTAACCCATATCAAGGACTGGCCAAACCGGTACCATTAAACACTGCAAAACTCTAACAAGATGGAAGATAATTTTACACAGTTTAAAATTTCTTGCAAATATGTAGCCAATTTTAAGGTTGAATTCTTACAAAAGTTTCCTTATTTCCCCCACGAGGTATACAACTTTTATTTACATCTTGGAAGGGTCACATTAGCCCCTGTTCCAATACTTTTCTACGAGAATTTCATTACGTAAAATATGATCTTTATAGCGCGTGTTTGCTGTCGAAGTGTTGCTGAGGACTGACATATATTAATGCAGTTATAGAAATACTGAGAAATGATGTTCTTGACTCTCCTTTGCTGCATTCCATACAGTAATAATAATAATAATAACATACAGTTGTGAGTGAGGTGGGCCCCTGCACTCACACACTGACCTTGCCACGACACAATTCATCAAGGACTCAAAAACTCTTCACCATAATCAACTGCTGCTTTCAGAAACCCGGGCTGAATGAGAGCTCTCCTACCGCTTCAGTTGTGTTCATGAATTCCCTCCGTAATCAGGCTTGGGCTTTCAGACTGTGTGTGTGGGGGGGGGGGGGGGGTGGGAAGGGGGGGGGTGTCTTCAGTCGCTTGAGTTGTGTTTATGAATATCATGCACTTCCACACCGCTGCGTCCCGATGCCTCGTCTCTTGCTGTAAAACTCACTCCAGAGTTTCAATTTAATTTTTTTTGACTGCATGAGAACGATTTACCCTTCCACTCTGTCTATCTGTCTCTTTGCGGGTATGAGAAATGTGTCATAAAAATAGCGTAATGCCAGCACGAGCAGTCAACAGCGTGTGGCGTTCTCTTTCATCTTGCTCTAATGAGTTAGTGGAAACGGCGCAATACCAGAGTAATTTTATCGTCTCCCGCTTGTAGTGAAATTCATCAAAGTTGTCTGTGTGAATTTAAGATGAAATAAATAAAGATTATCCATCATTAAGGTAATCGACTAAGCTCCAGCCACTTTTGGTATCCATAGCAACCGGAAAATTCCCAAGAAGCTGATTGGTTGTTGGTTATGTGTGTTATGACGCTGCATCGACAAATCCAGGCATTTTTTCCTTACAAAGTTTAATATTACGTATTTTAAAAAAGATTTACACATAATTAAACAAATAAAAATAGACTTTGAGAATTTCTAGGAACGAAACAATTAACATAACAAGGACAGTAAAGTAATGGTGTCTGAATTTAGTTGTTATGCCAAGTTGGTGCTTGAGTGTGATGTGTGACTACTGGCTTGAGTTGTTACTCAGGATGTTGGTGCTTGAGTGTAAGTGGTGGGAGGGAAGGGGAGGGGGAAGTATGGTGAGAGGGAGGGGAGTGGTTGGTAGGAGAGCTGGGGTAGTAGGGGTTGGGGAGAGGAAGGGGGAGGAAGGGGGGGGGAGAGGAACACATCCTGGTAACCTCCCTTCCTCCTCCCCACTCCCCTTCTCTCCCTGACTGACGCTAACCTAACCTAACCTCATCCCCCAAATAGTGTTAGGGTGGTTACTCTTCAGGTGAAATACAAATTAACAAAATACCCCCCCCCCCAAAAAAAAAAAAAATATTAATTAAAAATCACTGATACAACACGGATTTAACAGCAGAACAAGTTATGACCTCTTGACCTATAAGGAAACACTGTAAAGTTCACAAGGCCGGTGTCGGTATCTGGACCTTTAATGTAATCTCTAAGTACAGTTGATTACAGCCTGAGTATAAGTCTTTAAACCACCTGAGTCCCTCAAGGTTAAACCATCGTCCTTCAAGGGGTTTAATAATCATCATCAAAGGGTTAAACCATCGTCCTCAAAGTGTTAAACCATCGTTCTCAAAGGATTAAACCATCACACACACACACACACACACACACACTAGTACATTTTTATATTTTGGAAAGTTATGGGTAAAATGACCCACTTTCCCTCAACGCGTTTTCTATAGCAGCAAAACACTAATCAAATTATCTAAACCCAAAGACCACCAAACACAACATTTTAACTCGTTGATGACTAGTTCATGTACTAACCTAACCCACACACTTGAAAATGAACATAATTAGTTGATAAAAGACGGTGTAATCCCCGTTAATATTATATCAACACAGATTGTTTACGTAATCATGGGGAAAGTGTATTGTCTGGGTCTTCCCTTCTCTTATACCACTTCACGTCGCCTCCAGTTGATGGTAACTTGGTACTGTCATTCACTAACACACTAACACACAGTCTTTCCCTGGTGTAACGGACGGACATATATAGTTGAGTTTTCCCCCTGGTAGTAAATAAAATTCCCACTTTCTACGATTGAAATTGTGAAATATAAATTTTTTTAAACTTTATCATTAAATATACAAATTATTTATCAAGTTATTTTATAATTTTAAATAATTATAAAATATATTCGTGTGAGACTCATGTACATTATCAGTCAGTAATATACCGGGTAGTAATTATATATTGTTTAAAGGATAATTTGGGTTTTAATTATTAGCACATTTATTCAATTATATTCCCAATAATTGAAATATATTAATCTAGTATAACGGTACAAAATAAATTATTCTAAATACGATAATCATAAATTATCTAACCACAGTAGGTACAGTACAATTAAATAATTACAACCAATTAATTAAAATACTTATCGTGTCACGAAATAATCTAAAGGTAAAAATAATTATAAAATAAAATTCTATAGTTTATAAAAATAAACTTGACAATTTTGTATATAATTTTATCAAAAGAAAATTATAAATTATTCACGAGTATAATTTCAGGAATTAATTGGTCTGGGAATTATTACATTACATTAACATTAATTACCTTTGATTATAAAATGTCTACCGAATGTATCACCCCAGAATCCACATAATCCACCCCAGAGAATCCTACTTGTTGATCTAGTTACAGAGGGGCGTTAAAAGCCCCCCCCCCCCCCCCCCGGGATATGACCCAACACCACACCACCTTCCGTTATCTCTTGTGTTCTCTTAACATTTCCGTTCTGACTATCACCCCCCCCCCCCGCCCCCCCCCCTAACAGCACGACAAGTAAACAGGGACAAATGCGTTTCACAAGTTTACTATGTCACTTTCACGCGTCTACCCTACCGCGTGATTTTAATGAGTTAATTGAAAGGTTTTATGGTAGTTAGGGCGTGATTGAGTAGTTTGAGGTGTATAAGGGCGTGTGTGTGTGAGGGAGGGAGGGAGCGAGACCCTGCGACTTGCCCATATAAGGCGATGTCTGGAGCGGCAGTGTACGAAGCCCCCCAGGCAAACCAATGTTTTTAAACCTCCATCAGCTGTCGTAACTCGTTAGAAACACGTCGATTGCGTACGTTTCCTGAACTTTGTTGTACAGAGGTTATGTATGTATGTTATATCGACGTGTTCTCAAAGTTTAAAGTTAGTTAGTGAGTGATTAGTAAATAATTATGATGAAAATAAGTTGCGTCATGTTGCAATCCACCGGCACTTTTATTTCACAACAAGTATGGCGGCGACCTCGGCTTCACGCCAAGGTTCCTCAACATTTATGGCCAACAAGGATGTGTTTGTGATGTGTTAATAAATTGAAGAATATTTCAAAAACAATTTTAAGAGTTTTTCAACACAGTTACACACCTCAGCGGAACATCCCATAAGTGCCACACGTCACGATTCAAACAAACTAACTCCCACATCCTTAAGTAAATCAAACACAAATATTACAAATCAATACTATAACTAAAATACTAACTAGATTAAATAACGAAAATAAACGAAGATAAATAACATAAGAGAGAAGTGTAAAATAGGTGTGGCATAAATGTGGCACCGTTGCAAGTGGTGGTGGTGGTAGTCTGTGTGTTGGGAGGGAGGGAAGGGATGAGAGGCGGTGAGGGGTGGAGGAGGGGGGAAGGAGGGGGGGGGGGAGGGGCGCCAGGGTAGGTTATCGTGGGAAAACTAGAGGGTGCGTGGGAACATTGTGTCTCCTCTGATGTGCTCACCTAACACTTTACTTTGAACACTTTATGACACTTAAGTTACACTTCTTCCTTCAAGACCGACCCGTGAAGACCAGGAGATGTGGAGGAGACGGGAGGAGGAGATAGGAGGGTTGGAGGAGGAAGAGGAAGAAGAAGACAGCATCCAGTTTCCAATCTCTATCCTACACGGCCACCCTCCCTCCCCCTCACACACTGAGGAAGGCCAGGGTGCCACACTATAACATCTGGCACTGGCACTCTCACCTGTCGTCTCCTGGCACTACCCCCCCCCCCCCACACACCCTCTCGCTGGCACTGTGGAAATGGAATTGAGTTAACATTGACAGTACCCGGGACACTCTCCTTCCCTCCTCCTTCTACCCCTTCCCTCCTCCCTACCCTCCACTCTTCTCTCCCCCCTTCCCCTCAATCTTTCTTGACTCCCTCCCTTCCCCTCCAATTCTCCCTCCATCCACCTCCCCCCCCCCCCCCCCGTTCATCACCATTATCATCTTCATCATCACAAACGTCAGGGTGATTGACGCTGACGGAGAGAGAGAGAGAGAGAGAGAGAGAGAGAGAGAGAGAGAGAGAGAGAGAGAGAGAGAGAGAGAGAGAGAGAGAGAGAGAGAGAGAGAGGTATCATTAACTCCTCATACTTGACCTTCTTTCCAGGATCATATTTTATTGTTGTTATTGTTTTATTGTTGTTTTAATTGTTGATGTTGTTGTTGGTGTTGCTATTATTGTTTTTTGTTATTGTTAACACTCATAGAAGCGTTATTGGTTTGTTGCTGGAGAAATGAACCCTCAACGTTGACCCGTACCATATAATTCGGTCAAAACCTGTTAAAGAACATTTCTCATATAACAAATGCTGTTATCTCAGGACACACATTATGAAATACAATCAATATACAGTACATAGCCTGTTAACATCTTACATATAACTCACATGTTATAACTATTGATACAGGAGACAATTGGTATAATATGATCAAATTACAGTACACAAAGACACTTATTAAAGTTATTTAGAGTTTCTTACCAGATTCTAATACTTCACGATCACTCACGGCTGAGGGTCTAGTGGTCTGAACCAACGTGTTGTCTGTCCTGTAGAAGTCAGTAGACTACCCTCGAGGGCACTCTCAGCCCGGAGGCGAGGGCCATATGTCTTCGTATTGAAACACCTCAGCAGATTGATCAGCAAATTCGTTGTTAACACTATACCCCTTATCTCACCCCCCCCCCCCCTCTCTCTCTCTCTCTCTCTCTCTCTCTCTCTCTCTCTCTCTCTCCTAGTTTATCTTATTATGGTTATCCCTCTCTTTCTCTCTTTTCTAGCTTATCTTACTGTGGCGGTAACAGTTATTAGCATTAGTAGTAGCGCTGTGTGTGTGTGTGTGTGTGTGTGTGTACTGCATTAACCAATCGATTATTTATTCGTGTCATCCTCTCCCGTATGTATCGATGCCGCCAGCCAATCGACACCAAGCTTTCATTAGTACTCACCTGAGAAGCGATGCCATTGGCCAATCATACTCGTCACCCAATCAAAAATATCCTTCATAAAATTTCACGCATTGACAACCAATCGTAGTAGTGTTCTCAACAACCCTCACGTCTTGAGCAGCCAATCAACTGACGGCCTTTCAAAAACCCTCACGTATCATCAGCCAATCAACACTGCGCTTTAAAACTCACACGGATGAAGAACCAATCAACGGCGTGCTTTAATAAACCCCCAGGTGTGAACAGCCAATCAACGGCCTGATTTAATTGGCTCTCACCTGTATAATTAATATCAGGTGAAATAGACATCATTACGTTCTAGATACATAATACATAACACTACATAATACATAACACTACATAATACATAACGTTACATCATACATAACACTACATAATACATAACACTACATAATACATAACACTACATAATACATAACACTACATAATACATAACGTTACATCATACATAACACTACATAATACATAACACTACATAATACATAACGTTACATCATACACATTGTACAGTTGCGAGCAAAATTTCCTCAACACTTTCGGTCAATATCTACAATCATCTACTTGGGCTAGGTTAGGTTAGGGTAGGTTGGGCTAGGTTTGTGAGTGAGTGAGTGTGCGTGTGTGTGTGTGAATGAGTGAGTGAGTGAGCGTCGCGTGAGGCCAGACTGGACCGTAAGTGAGTGACAACATGACTCCCCCTTCTGAGTGACCTACATATTTTGTGAGTGACGCAGCTCTGTGTGTGTGTGTGTGTGTGTGTGTGTGTGTGGGTCCTCCTCCAACAACACGACCACACCTCAGCCTCCATATTTTCCCCTTAACTGTCTGTCTGTCTGTCTGGAAGGTCAAACCTTATTCCGTTTTCTAATTAGACGGTCAAAACACACACACACACACACACACACACACACACCAACAGTCCCCCGCCCACCTCGCGCAGTCCGCCACTACAACAAAATTGAGCCCATAAGAGCCCGCACTGATAGATATAAGAACAGCACCATCCCATCTATTAAAATAATAAACAACTCCTGATTTATGTACTGTACAGCCCTGTAAATGTATTTACCACATATTATATCATTATGTTTAAATCAAATGTAAGTCTGTATATTTTCAGCCACCGGCTGCAACTCTATTCATAAACCGTTTATTATTATTATTATTATTTACATACATACATACATACATACATACATACATACATACACACATACACTCACATACACAGACACACACAAAACACACACATACAACACACATACATACTCACACACACAACACACACACACACACACACATGTGGCTGGTGGCCCCCTAATCTCTATCGATCTTTCCTACTCATGTGAATACGCCAGGTGGAGGAGACCTTAGCCCCTGCAGTGTGTGTGTGTGTGTGTGATAGAGAGAGAGAAATAGAGACAGACAGACAGACAGACAGACAGAGAATGATGGTAGTGGTGCTGATGAAGATGTTAGTTCTCTGTGGTTCCCCTCAGGCAGAGAAGGAGGGGAGAGGAGATATAGAGGCTTAGTGGAGTGAGGGGAATGAAATATAGATAGATAGATCAATAGATAGATAGATAGATAGACTGATAATTAGATGGATAGATAAATTAGTATTATGGACTGTGTATTCCTTTAAGGTGTGTGTGTGTGCGTATTAAAATATATCTGTACGTGTATGTGGATATGCATGTATGTATCTTAATATGTGTATATCTGTGTATGTATTTGTGTGTATATATATTGCACAGTATATGAGTGTGTGTAACTTAATATACATACAATTGTGTATACACATGTAGGTATACATTTATATTTCAGTGTGTATAAGTGTGTATTTTTAGAAGCTGACCTAATAAATTAAGTGTTAAGTGTGTTAAGTAGACGTATATCAAGGGAGGTGCCTGTGACGTAACATGAGTGCCAGGCAGGGGTGCCACGAGTGCCCTGTTAAGGTGCCCAGCTGGCTAAGAATGCCGGATGGGGCAACCTGAAGTGGCTCTGTGTCCGGTTAACCTGCCGGGTGGGTGGTGGGTGGAGCCTCTGATGCTACTGATGCTACTACTACGGTTGAGGAAATGGAGGCAGTCGAGTGCAGTGTCGTGCCCTTCAGCTGACAGAATTACAGTACAAAATGTCCCTTAATCTGTTAAATTCCCGCCTCATCAGCCAAGGGATTAGCAGTGATTGGAGGACATGCTGGTGATTGGATGACATGCTGGTGATTGGATCGTCGTAAATTCGCTCCTCGAGGCTTTTTTTTTTATACTTTTTCTCTTTTTTACTTTTTTTTTTATTTTTTAACTTTTTTTTCTTACTTTTTTACTTTAACTTTACTTTTTTGAAAATGTCTTATGTGGTGTTAATTAGTGTGTGTGTGGCTGATTTTCTGATAGGATTAGTTTGTCTGCCTGTGTCTGTCTGTCTGTCCCCTCCACTCTCCTCCTTTCTCTCCTTTACTTTCTTTTCTCATCTCATACCCCTCTTTCTTTCCTCTCTTCTCTCCTTCCTACTTCTCTCCACCCCTCTCAACGCACTCTGTCACACACACTCAACGCTCCCCAGTGAGGGCGCCATCTACCCGCCTTTCAACGTACTCATTTATCAATACCACAAACCAATTCTTCCAATCCCTCACAAAACTGTTTTTACGAATCCTTGTAAATCCCCCAATCTGAATTTCTAAAAAAAAAAAAATGGTGTTATTTATTTTTATTTTTGGATCACCTGAAGTTTCGCCCCCCCCCCTCAGTTTATTTCACCTGAAGATTAACCAACCAAACGGTAACCTAACCTAATGGTACCTTAACCTAACCTAACCTAATGGTACCTTAACCTAACCTAACCAAACCTAACTTATCCCAGGTTACGCTAGGTTAGGTGTGTGTGTGTGTGTGTAATATGTAAGTGGATGTGCATGTATGTATGTATGCAAGTATATGTAAGTGGATGTGTATGTATGCATGTATATGTAAGTGTATGTGTATGTGTGTAAATTTTTTGAATGGAGGACTACCCCAACCTGCGTTTCCTGGCGGGAGAGATGGCAGGCCTACAAACCTCTCCCACACACACACAGTCTTGCCAACACTCCCAAACACCTCACTTTAAAACACATCACCAGACTTATTACAATTAGAATAATAAAACAAACACGTAAATATATCATTGTTTGTAAACCTCATTTTTGTTTTGTTATAGATAAATTTGTTTGTTTTTCTCGTGGTTTTAAAGAGATGTTGAGGTGTTTTGATTCGTGTGATGTCGGTTGCCTGAATACTCGGTTTACGGCCTGTCTGGGGGGGGGGGGTAATACGCACACGTTATTATTTTAAAAGGACTTCTGACCTACTAGTTGTATGGTGTGTGTGTGTGTGTGTTAAGTGACCTACATATATACTTCCTTTCTCAAACTCTTAGGGATTGTGTAAATGGTGTGTGTGTATGTGCGTGCGCGTGTGTGTGTGCGTGTGTGACGGCAGTGACTGAGTGGTGGAGGAACACTATTACGCTCACGTCGGGTCCCCGGATCGATGCCTTGCTAAGCCATTCCCGAGCCTGCCACGTGGTCCACCTGGGGAGGGGGGGGGGGTGAAGGAGGAAGGGGGTAGGTAAGGGTGCCAGGGGGAGTGAAGGGGGAAGCACAGGGGGATCTTCCGGGTTCAGTGAGAAATCCTAGTGGTATAAAATAAGTACTCAGGTGCCATACTTAAAACACATCATGTAGGTGAGTTTTAATGAGGTGTAGAAAGTGTTATATGACGAGGAAATGGGTGTTTTTAGGGTGTATCTGGGTGTGTGGGTGTGGAGTTCAATATGGGTGTAAAGGGATGAATGAAATTTTAGGTGTAAGGAAGCGTCGGGTTTGGGTTCGGAGCGTCGGGTTTGGGTTCGGAGCGTTGGGTTTGGGTTCGGAGCGTCGGGTTTGGGTTTGGAGCATTGGGTTTGGGTTCGGAGCGTTGGGTTTGGGTTCGGCGGCCAGACTAGACTAGACGGCCAGCAGACGACGACACAAGTTCTCTCTGTCTCTGCCTCTCTCTCAAACGTTGTCGTATTATCTTTATATTTTCTTATTGATTATCTCATCCTATTGTTTACCTTTTTAACCATTCTTCCCTGTTATCTCTTTTGTTTTGCTCCTTCCCTTCGCTCTCTCTCGTCAGGGTATCAATCAATCTCTCTCTCTCTGCGTTTACTGTTTATTTCTCTTTCACTGCATTCTTAAATCTCTGTTTGTCGTTCTGTCTATCTTTCCTTCTTTATTCTCATTTTCCCTCTCTTCCTGTACTCCACTATACTCCTTCCTTCCTTCCTAGTTCCCTCCCTCCTTCTCTCCTTCCCTCTCCATGCTATTCGATGGAGGATTGAGGGTTGTTATTGTGAGTATAGTCTAGTTGTAATTACGGGTTATAGTGTTGTATTGTGTATATGAGGTAGTTATAGTGTTAGTATTGTGAGTATGGCAGGCTTACAGTGTAGTCAACATGTACAGTACACAAACAGTACCATTACAGTGTTGCCAACTCCTGGTCAGAGCCACACCCCGTCCCCATTGACCGCTGCCCTACATAAAACACACGGAATTGTACACACTGATATCCTGGAACATGTACGCACGTTCGATATATGTAAAAAAAATTACACATGCAGTACAGTCTTATTTATACTGAAAAGATGTAATATTTTTGATTTTCTATCAATTTATGTCGATATATACATATTCACTGCAAGTATGTATGTATGTATGAATAGACAGACAGGTAAGACACGAAACAGGTAGTTAATGATTGTATGTATGTATGTAGTGTAATGGTCAGCATCCTAGCCTCCTAAGTGAGTGGACCCGGGTTCGATCCCCAGGCAAGGTGAAACTATGGGCAAGGTTCTTTACGCCATTTGCCTCTGTCTAACCAGCAGCAATTGAGAACCTGGATGCTAATCGATTTGCGGATCGTGTTCCGGGGTAATGATTAGCTAGTGCAGTTGGCGAGTTGTCCGGTTCTTCTCGGACTTTTCCTTGACACTGGGTCATGCAACTCATTAACCCGGGTGTGGTTGTTGTGTTGGCGACAGCTTCTACACCTTATGTATGTATGTATGAAACGGCAGACAGGTAAGACACGATAGGTACTTTATGTATGTATGAATAAACGTATTTATGAATAGGCAGACAGGTAGTGTAGTGACCAGACATGTGTTCAGGTGTTCCACATCTTCACGCGGCCAATAATTTGCTGTCTGCATATCTGTGGCGGCGACGACCAACACACACACACACACAGACCCGGCACTACTACTTTGTGTTCCCAAAGGTCACTCAAACACACACACACACACGCATACACACACATATACACGTACACATACATGCAGATACACAAATATTTATACACACACACACACAAAGGAATAACTAACACACACACACACACACACACACACATACACACACACACACACACACCCCAATATACCTGCACCTGACAGACAAGTTTCACTCCTGCCTGGTACCGAACATAGACTTATTAGAAAGTTAAGAGCAGCACAGGGAGTGAAAATAAGATGAATATTCATTTAAAACATGTATCCTGCCTCCGCCATCTTGATATTAATTCTGTACCGTATGTGGAATAATGTGTAGGTTGGATTCTGGGTCACCATTTCAACCGTCTTTGTGTTATAATGTCAGGTGGCTGGGACGCACATACACAATTATATTACACACATAAATACGAACAGGCATACATATATACAGGCACTCATACATTAATACTCATAAATACACACACACACATATATACACAAATACACACGCCATTTATTCCTTCATTCAGTCCTACTAGCTATGATAAATGTGTCCTGTTACGGCACAAAAACTACATTGAATAACTAAGTACGGCAGAGTATCAAGGTGTCTCAGAAAAATATATACACATACTTTATACAGATTATAGTTTAGTCCCCGTGAATTCTTGTGTTAAAAGAGCAACATTGTCCTCTCTGCCACATCAAGTTAGGACAATGTTGCTCTTACCATACGAACATTCACGCGATCTCAACGGAAATGTATAAAACTGTGTATAATGTAATATACTTCTTTCTAAGACACCCAGTACATGTGGACAACTTTGAAGGAAAAAAATATCTTATGAACATTAAATTTGATGGGGTACATGTAATAATTATTTATCTTTGGTTATCTATTCAAATTGTTTAACACGCAAGTAACAATATGAAGCCAGAGGTATTTTTAATAATATATAAATAATATTAATACGGTAATAATAATAATCAAAATAATAATAATACGAAAATAATAATAATAATACGAAACTTTGCCACTCAAATTCTCATCAAAATGGCGCCATCTTCTGCCACATACTTTACTGTGGTATCCGACAAACGTACAAATACACACCCTTTTCCTCTTGATAGATATGAGAGTTATACACACACACTTCCTTTTAGTGTTTTAAGTCAATCTACTTTGTGTTTGAGGACAACGAAAGGCAAAACTTTAGATGGCTACATATTAACTCTCAACCAAGTAATTTCTTTATGGTAATTCTCAAGATGGAAAACGATCGATAGAAATAAATAAATGGATAAATAATAACATAAATATAAATAACCTGTAGTAAATAATAATCTTGAGAACGATGGATAAATAAAATACACAATTGAATTAAAATAACACTTAGGTTTTACACATACGCCTACACACAATAGGCATAAAAACTTTACCTGACATAAATGGAGGAATATTTATCATCTATAACCTTTCTCGTACACTTAAGCATTTAATTCACTCAACATTATTCACTCATTAGTTTTACCTTCATGTATAAAGAGATACGACTCGAGAGAAAAAAAAATTTGACATCTTATCTCCCTCCTTCACTTAATTACAAAAAAAAATGCTAAACTATTACTATTTTTTTAATTCACTTACCTTTATCTTGAGGTTATAATTAAGCCTGTTGATGTAGGTCTTCATTAAACTTGGTATTAATCGTATTTTATCGAGATTTGTGAAACACTTCCTTCCCTCGTGACCATAAACGTGTACTGTCCTGATCAACTGACTCACTAATTTCCTCTTAATTTAACTTATTTAACGCATATTTAACACTAATCTCTCGCAATTATTTAAGAATAAAGGATTTTATTTATTATTCGTTATCTTTGTGTACAGGAGAAGGATAAAATGAGGAAAAATAATAAATAAATTATAGTTTCTGAAATAGTAGAAAGTGTAGAGTCCATCTCAATAAAGGTGGCGTCTCTGTTGGTCAGTGCCCGCGAGTGTCATATATTGTGATATTACTCGTTAACTCTGCCTTTTACGATAGCTGTAGTGTGATAATCCGCTGGAACAATCTTCACGTGAATTTGTGTGAAAGTTTTAATATGAAAAAACATTTAGAAAAGGTTTAAATAAGTAAAATATGATTGGTGTTGGATCTGTCCCGTTCCCGCCATTTTTAAGTCCTTATTTCACTTACTGATTTACAATAGTTATAGTTTGGTGAATTAGATTATCCATTAATTAGTTTGGCGAACTAGATTATCCTCGAACTGGTTCTTAAATGGAGAGAACCATAAAATATTGCTAATTGTAGTTGTGTTCACAGTTGGTCTAATGGGAGGTATCAACGGTTATTAGCTCGTTAAAGTCATCATCAAAAATATAGTCGTACTTCAGTTATTATTTACAAGTTATCTTAAGGATGTGTTTTATCTACGTCTCTACACCGTGGACCACATCAGCGCCGGCTATGGTGAGTATCTGAACTATATGATTGACAATAATACCTTTATCGTGTCATTTTAAGTTATATAATACAGTAGACATATCAGTAAAGCCATTAATATTTTATTCAGGGTATTGATTAAGTAAGATTTGTATTATATATAAAAAATGTTTTATTTAATTTATATAAAAACTTCTTGATTGTTGTGGCAATTTGGACAATTAGTGTTTTTGTGTGCTAACCCTTTGAGTACGATTACAACCCTTTTGAGTACTAATTCATGGTATACTTAAAGGAATAGGTCATCGAATTAAGGGAGATATGGTACTCAAGGGTTTAAATCATCGTACTCGAAGGGGTTAAATCTTCGTACTCAAGGGTTTTAAATATTCGTACTCATGGGGTTAAAGGTTTTAAATCATCGTACTCTGGGTTTCAATATAATGAATCAGACCAAAACAGTTTTAATTTATACCTTAGGACGTTGTAGCTATCTAAGGCTAATCTGTTTACATTGCGTCTCTGTATTTACACATTCAACATGCAACAATGACTTTTTTCCTGTAGCTGTCTGGCTCTTTAGGGAAAAATGTCGAGGAAAATATTAAGCAGAAAGAATATGGTGGTTGCGGATATATTAGTCTTGGTTATGTGGGTAGAGGGATGATGGCACATGTGGGTAGCTATCAGACGGGTGGAAAATGGCGTGAGAAGACCAACACGACACGACAGAGACAAAATAGAACGTGTTGTGTTATAAAGTGGGAATATATGGTTGTGTAGGCGTTTTGGTTGTGATTGTGACGTATTTCGGTGAAACTAATGTGTTGTCAGTTGTTAGGTGGGAGAATGTGAAAGGATTGGATTGGTGGTGATGGTGGTAGTGGTGGTGTTTGTGGTGGTGGTGGTAGTGGTAGTGATGGTGTTGATAATGGTGGTAGTTTTGGTTGGTGATGTTTATGGTGGTAGCAGTGTTGGTGGTTGGTAGTATTGATAGTGGTTTTGGTAGGGATGGTATTAGTACTGATGTTAATACGTGTGTGTACGTTGGGTAGCATAGAAACCTACACACACACATATACACACACACGCGAAGCACATATATGGTAATAACTAAGAGTAGTGGTGGTTGGAGCAAGGGGGGGGGGGGGAGGCGTGGCTGGTGTTGGGTTGATAATGGAATCTGGTGGCAGGGTCTTGAGAGGATGTGTGTACACTGTAAGGATATGACGCGTGGGTTAATATTTCTTATCTCCTGGGAATCCTGTCTCCTGGTCCCTTTTATCTCCTCGTCTTATTGTCTCCTACTTCTCTTGTCTCCTTCTACTGGGTATCTCTCTCTCTCTCTCTCTCTCTCTCTCTCTCTCTCAGGTGGTTGGCTTGTTGTCTGACCCACTAACAACCGCCAAGAAGTAGTGTATTGAGGTCATCTGTTGTCTTGTCAGGATGTGATGAATTGGGTCATTAAGAGGGGGGGGATGCAGTTTATGTACACCGATAGCCTAGTTTATTTACCCGACAGCTTAGTGAGTGAGACGTATTGGCTAACCCCGACAGGCTGAGGGGTAATGATAGAGGCTTGTAAAGGGAGATGTTAGTGACCTGGCTGAGAGAGATATGGTTTTTCCTATGGTTAGAATCCCCAGACGTCCCTACGATGATAATTGCCTTTGGATCACCTGAAGATTAGACACTCCTGACTTATTTCACCATAGAGCTAACCTAACCTAACGCTACCCTAACCTAACGCTACCCTAACCTAACTTAAACTAATGCTGACCTAACCTAATGCTAACCTAACCTTATGTGTTTTATATGTATATTATGTGGAAAAAAATACACGTAGGTTAGTTTAAATATTCAGAGGTTAGGAGTGTGGCTTCCCGAAGGAGAGGCAACCAGGTGTCTTTACTGGGTATTCCCTGATAAGTGTGGCTGCCCCCCACACACCACGCCTCCAGGCACCTAGATAATGGGTGCGTATGTCTTTGTATGTCCTCATCTGCTCCTATACTCTGAAGGAGGGTGTATATTGCATTAAGTATTAAATAGATATATGACGCTACATTATCTACGAACATTTGGGTATACAATTTCAATACAAATTTCAGTCTTAAAAAAATATTTGGTCTTTATATATTAATACTGTAAACTAATGCTGTATCTTTAAATGGATAGATGAGAAAGTAATAAACGTTGTAAGAAAGTATCATGTATATAAAGAAAGTTGATATAATAACGCTAAGAATAATGTGTTTTTCTAAGTAACCTAGTCCAGCCCCCCTAATGCTTGACAACAATGGCGAACCCGTTACAGCTGCGCGGGAAATATATATACATACTAACCGTCCGAGCCCTTATTATTTTAGTATTATTCTTGGGAAAATAAATATACTCGTGGTTTTATGATTTTTTATTTTATTTTACGGGAGTTTTGAATTTGTTTTTGTTTTACCCTGAGAGGCGATGGTCATACATATATACATACATACATACATACATACATACATACATGCACAAATAGACGGGGTATATCTGTGTGTACCTTTACGCAAACAAATATTTTTCTTTCACTGTGTAAATTACCTTGTAAACAAAACAACAAAATCGGTAGTCATACATTCATATAAAAACTATATATTTTCTAACCTAACCTAAGTAATAATTTCTCTATTGAGGCTCCCCTAAGCTATTTAATCTCTCGTGAATCATCTCCCAATGTCTCTCTCTTATCTCTGTAATCACGAGAGATAACGATAGGTATGTGTACACGGTGATAGGGACGGTACACATTAAGCTGACTTGTCATTGAGTGAGATAACGTATTATTATTATTATTATTATTATTATTATTATTATTATTATTATTATTATTATTATTATTATTATCACTATTATCACTATTATTATTATTATTATTATTATTATTATTATATCGTATTTACTACTTTTTAGATTATAAATTGACGTTAGTAATACAAATAAAATGTAATTCCTAATATTGAACTGTGAAGAAACAAGTAGTGCCATTATACGTGACTCATATGTTTTGGCCGTGGTTAGGTTAGGTTATGTAAGGTAAATTATGAGACCAAATTAGGCGTGAATATATCAGGGTTAGGTTACATGTTCAAGGTCGTGTTGTATTGTTGATTTTATTTATTTTTTATTAAGAATCTCTGTGTGTGGAAGTTCTGACAATTATTAGTATGTTAACTGTTGCGTTTGTCTTGGTTAGGTTGAAATGTTTATTGTGTTCGTATTCTTAGTTTATTTGTTGTTATTGTTAAGGATCTGTCTGTTTGAAACTCTTAACATTATGTGTGTGTTATCTTGTTATTTCTATTACGTCACATTGTTCAGGTATCCGGTGTTAAGAATGACTTCGGGGTGTCGACTAAAGACTAGGCTAGACGCTGTGCTGGTGTTGCTGTGAAGTTTTACCGCGCTTCAACGAGTTAGGGTCTTGAAGTGCGTCGTAGTCTTAGGAAATAGTTAAATACACAAGACAGTATAGTAATTAACGACTAAGAGAGATGTAATGTAGGGTAGATAGGACTGTGTTAATTTAAATGCTCTGGGCTGAAGTTTGTGTGTGTGTGTGTGTGTGCTGTTTACGTGGCGCGAAGCTAGTCATTTTTTTTCCAATTGTGAAAGTTTTAACCCAGGATTTTTTCGACTTGTGGTACCCGGTATTGATCCTAGATACTACCAAGCCCCCATGATTATGTGTTAGGTTGTGAGTCTATTACTAATCTGAGCGTAATCGTTGCCTAATCTAACCCAGGGTAAAACTATTCGTGTTAAGCTGTTATATAAATTATCAGCTTTGGTATTTACCCGATCTTATAACTAATAGTAGCCTAAACCGTACGTCGGATAGGAATATATATGGTGTGTATGCCAGCCCTCCACACACCGGGGCCCGCGCATTGATCAGGGTAGGTAGTAACTCCTTGGACACACACACACACACTTGACACTAACGTCCTCGAGGGTAGATGTAGTAGATGACTTGGAGGAGTTGCCTGGTGGTGGTAGAGGCTCCTGTAAGGTAGAAGACTGTGAGGGTGAGATAACGCCATAGGAAAATAAAAGCTTTTTGATGAAGTGAAAATTTTCTCGAGAGGAAACAAAATTGGAGGGGCGGGGGGGGGGGGGGGGGAGGAATTATATCACCGAGGATGCGTAATGGAAAGAGGGGGAAAAACTTTAATTGAGTTTAATAGTTCAGGAAGATTTTTTTATTTGTTTTAAATTTGAAAGTGAGTTAGCCAGCGAGTTCAAGTACTGGGCTGTGGGGGAAAATTGTTTGTAATATATATATGGATAAACTATATATACTGTAGAGAGGAAGGGAACACTATGTGACGGTAGAAACGAGGTAATGTTTGGTTAGGTAAGGTTGTATTGTTTGGCGAGGGGGTGGGCTGGGCTGGGATATACTGTATGTATGTAGGGGAGATAAGCCGTCACGGTGTTGTGTATATATTGGAAGTTAGGGGTTTATAGGGTAGAGAGAGCATTACTAACCTCTCTCTCTCTCTCTCTCTCTCTCTCTCTCTCTCTCTCTCTCTCTCTCTCTCTCTCTCCTTAGTTTATTCTGGATGTTGGTCTTGGTGGATGGAATCGATAATGAATGTGTAAGAATGTTGTTATATTATAGTTTAGGTGATTATAACTGTTGCTGGTGTACTGTAATCTGTTTTGAAATCCTTGTATCTGTTTTTGTATCTTATGATGTTACAGAATTATATATATACAAAGGAGTTAATTACACTTTATACTGTATTAAAGGTTTTGTACTAATGCTTGTATTTGTTTGTGTGTGTACTGATGTTTGTAATATAAATGGGAGTAACTTTTGTTTTGTTAATTAACTGTACCTGTGTTTGAATTGATAGCTGTTACCTTTATTGTTATTCATTCATATACTAATTATTATAAACATTTTCTATCATTACAAATTTAAAGTTTTATTAGTTAAGAAAATTGTAATGTGTGTAATGGTAACTTTATTTTGTACCTGTAATTTCATAAGTTATAAAGTGTTTTTACGGTTATTATGTAATACTGTGCTGTTTTAATATCAGAGGGGGTACGCGTCATCACCATTGTTGTAGCGGTGGTGGTGGTGGTCAGTGGGCTACGTCATAGATGGGATATGTGACCGGTTTAGTACAAGGATGTTATGCAGTGTCACTCTCCCACACTATCACACGGAACCCGGACACTAACCGTTCTGACCATGAGTCACGTTTACACCACTATCACCACTACTACCACCACTACTACCACCACTACCATGCACCATATACTTAGGTCCTCCTCACCACCCACCCACCTACCTCTCCCTCACCCCCCGACCATGCACGCCTCGTCATTCTCTGTCCGCTAGCTGTACCTCTCATCAGGGAAGTATTCTCATGACGCTGTACCTTATAAGAGCACCGTAAATGTACCGTTGCTGTATCTTGTAGTTTTATGTACCCGTCGTGGTTTGTGGAGTACATTATTATTATTATTATATTTATTATTATTAATATTTTATTATTGTTGTTGTCGTTACCATTATTGTTGCTGCTGTTATTATTATTATTATTATTATTATTATTATTATTATTATTATTATTATTGCTGTTATTATTATTATTATTGTTGTTGTCGTTACTATTATTGTTACTGCTGTTTTTATTATTATTATTATCATGATCATTATGAACACAGCTGCCGTAGGAACAGTTCTAATTTATGTGAGACCGTTCGATACTTACCTGGTAACTGGGGTAGTAGCAGTAGGAGGGGCGGGGGTAGGTGGGACGCCATCCTTCATGCCCCTTGTGTTTGGTGAGTCAGAGACCAGTTGTTACCAGGACACGGCTGGCTGGTGATGTTCAGTTGTGTCCCAATTTTCCTTCACCTCTCACCACACCTCCCCCCCCCCTCCCCCCATTTGTTTCTCTCCCTTTCCTCTTCCTGTTTTTCTCCCTCACCCTTCTTCTCTCACCCTCATCTTCTCCCCCTTTGTCTCCCTGTCCCCTTCCCCTACGCTTTCTTCTCTCACTTTCCCCACCCTCTCACCCTTACCTCACCCTCTCACCCTTACCTCACCCCTCTCCTCCCTCACCCCCTCCCCTCTCATCCTTGACCGTGGTGATTTTGCGAACTCTCTTGGTAAAATTATTCTCTACACCTGAAGTTAAATACCCATTAACTTGTGAGCGGAGGGTCAGCCGAAGACAACAGGGGTCAGCAGGGGTCAACGGGGGGCAGGGGAGGGAAGGGGCACGGGGGGAGGGGACAACAGACATCTTGAAGGTCATTACTCATCCAGAGGTTTAGCCAGAACAAAGGACCTGAATTTATAATGTAGGAAAAAAGTCGCCAGGGAGAGAGAGAGGGAAGGTGAGAGGAAGGGGGGGGGGGGTGAGGGAGGGTAAGAGGAAGAAAGGGAGGAGTATGGAAGGTGAGGGAGAAGTGTGGAAGGTAAGGGAGGGAGGAAAGGTAAGAGAAAGAGAGAGATAGAGGGAGTGAGAGAGAAAGAGGCGGACACGACAGCTGGCAGCTACACTGACCTGCAGAGAGAGTGAGAGGATGCTGGTCCCTCCCCTCACCTCCCCCCCCCCCCTCTCCCCGCCCCTCACCTCCCCCCCCCCTCTCCCCGCCCCTCCCCTCCTTGCTTCTCCCCTCTCCCCGCCCCTCCCCGCTCCTCCCCTCCCGCTGTTGCTAGGGTGAGTCACGGACGCCCATCCTCTACTCCCGCTTCCACAGCTCGGCTCCATGTGGTGTGTGTGTGTGTGTGTGTGTGTGAAATTATTCTTTACAAACTATTAATTATATATAAGAAGCAGGAAAGGTTGTACACGTTTCAGCAAGGTGTGTGTGGCTCAGGGCCGTGTAGTAGAGCTGTCCTCCCCACCAATCACAGCCCTCATTGATGTCCTCCCCACCAATCACAGCCCTCATTGATGTCCTCCCCACCAATCACAGCCCTCATTGATGTCCTCCCCACCAATCACAGCCCTCATTGATGTCCTCCCCACCAATCACAGCCCTCACTCGTACGCAACTATTATATTGGTCGTTTTTCCCACGCCCTCTCTTACCCAGGGGCCTTGGTCTGTCACCCCAGGGTCCTTGGTCTGTCACCCCAGGGGCCTTGGTCTGTCACCCCAGGGTCCTTGGTCTGTCACCCCAGGGGCCTTGGTCTGTCACCCCAGGGGCCTTGGTCTGTCACCCCAGGGTCCTTGGTCTGTCACCCCAGGGGCCTTGGTCTGTCACCCCAGGGGCCTTGGTCTGTCACCCCAGGGTCCTTGTTCTTCACCCCAGGGGCCTTGTTCTTCACCCCAGGGGCCTTGTTCTTCACCCCAGGGGCTTTGCTATATCACACTTGGCCAAACTTATCATTCGTGTGTGTGTGTGTGCGTGCTCTCAGGCGGGGGGGGGGTGAGGAGGGAGAGGTAGGAGAGGTTAGAGAATGAGGAAGGAGGGTGAGGAGAGGGAAGTGAAGAGAGAGGGAGATAAGAGGATGATAAGATGAAGAGGAAATGAAGAAGTGGGAAGTAAAAGGGTGAAGAGAGGAGGAAGAGATGGAGGAGGACCTCTTGTTATCAGTCCCTCTTCACCTCACCCCTCCTCTCCCCTCTCCCTCCTCTCCCCACCTCTGCTACTCTCTCCCCTACCACCAATCAATGCCTCACCTTCCCCAGCTATCAGTCCCTCTCTTACCCTCCCCATCACCCCCCCCCCTCTTCCCTCCCCATCACCCCCCTCTTCCCTCCCCACCCCCGTTACTCCCCTCTCCCCAATGTTTACTCAGGCTGGGGGATTATTGAGGTCACTTGTTGGCGTAATGTAATTCTCCTCCTTCCTCCCTCCTTCCCTCCTTCTCCCTTCCTTCTTCCTTCTCTCCCTTCCTTCTTCCTTCCTCCTTTTCCTTCCTTCCCCTCTCTTCCTTCTTCCCTTCCCCCTTAATATACTGGGTGGTTGATAATGGAAGGAAGGAAGGAAGGGAAGGAGGGGGATGAAGATGGAGGTAAAGGAAGGAAGGAAAGTGAGGGAGGATGTGGCACTCTCCTGGCACTGATGAGGGTGAGGGTCGGTCACCTACCCTCATCATGGCTCTCTCATTAACAGCTAGATCGTCTCTCTCTCTCTCTCTCTCTCTCTCTCTCTCTCTCTCTCTCTCTCTGTTTATCTCCTCCCTTCCCTTCCCCTCTCACTTTTCCCCTCCTCCTCCCCTCACCTTTCTCTGTGTCTCGCCCCAAATTTATCGTCCCTCATTTTTTCTATTCATTCCCCTCTTCTCCGCTCTCTCCCTCACCCCTCACCCTCGACCTTGACCCCTCCTCTCTCTCTCCCTCACCTATCCCTCCCTTACCTTCCCTCCCTCCGTCCCAAATGACCTCCCATTCTCCCTCCTTTCGCCCCCTCTCTCTCTCTCCCCACCTTTTCTCCAATCAGTCCCGCCCCCTCCTCCCCCTCCTCCCCTCCTCTTCCTCCTCCTCCTCTTCCCCTCCTCTTCCCCTCATCCTCCTCCCCTTCCATCAGCTGACAGACTCTTATGGCCACGATAATCGATTTTCACAGTTGGTCGTGTGTGTGTGTGTGTGTGTGTGTGTGAGAGAGAGAGAGAGAGAGAGAGAGAGAGAGAGAGAGAGAGAGAGAGAGAGAGAGAGAGAGAATCTTACCTGCCTTGACAGAAATATGACACGTGAGTGACTCTAACATGACACTCAATGCTATGGCAGTTCAAAGGTGACAGTCACACACACACACACACACACACACACACACACACACACACACACACTGACTATTACTGTCATACCAGTCTGACAAACCAACACACGGCAGCTATTGACATGACAGCCCTGTGACGTGACAGTGCCGGTGACGTGACAGCCCCCGTGACGTGACAGCCCCCGTGACATGACTGTCCCCGTGACGTGACAGGATAAACCAGGACACACACACACACACACACACACACACACACACACACACACACACACACACATCCTAACCTCGCCTGTGGAATGACATTAGCAACACTGTCAGCCGTGCTATTCAATAGAGGGACAGTGTTACTAACGTCTCGGCTACGCTTGGAGTTTTAATTAATTCACATAAGTGTGTTTTCATGTTTCGTCGAGTAAGAACATAAACAAATTATATTGTCTTTGTTTCATTGTTTTTTCTTTAACTTTGTTTGTTTTGTTACTTTTTTATTTATATATTTATTTTTAGTTTTATTTTCATATATTGAATGACTTGATGTGGAGTGTAGTTAGTTGAATAGTGAGTGAGTGAGTGTGTGTGTGTGTGAGGGAGGGAGTGAGTGAGTGAGTGTGTGAGTGAGGGAATGTGAGTGAGTGAGTGAGTGAGGGATTGGGTAAGTGAGAGAATGAGTGAGTGTGTGAGGGAGGGAATGTGTGAGTGAGGTAGAGAGGGAGGGAGTGAGTGAGTGAGTGAGTGTGTGAGGGAGGGAATGTGTGAGTGAGGTAGAGAGGGAGGGAGTGAGTGAGTTGGCGGCAACACCCAGTAGCTCTGTACATTAAGCGAGAGCGTCCTAGCTAGCAGAGGCAGTTAACACACACACACACACACACACACACACACACACACACACACACACCCTAGCTAGGTACAGTAGGTGTGACCCAGCAATTCCTCCACCACCTGGTGTGACTCAGATGGTCAGACCTCACCTGGCGTGACCCTAACTCACCTGGCGTGGCCCTAACTCACCTGGCGTGGCCCTAACTCACCTGGCGTGACCCTAACTCACCTGGCGTGACCCTAACTCACCTGGCGTGGCCCTAACTCACCTGGCGTGGCCCTAACTCACCTGGCGTGGCCCTAACTCACCTGGCGTGGCCCTAACTCACCTGGCGTGGCCCTAACTCACCTAGCGTGGCCCTAACTCACCTGGTTGTGGCGTCAGGTGACCCAGCATTAATCTCGCGTGACCCAATAAGCCTTTAGCGTGACCCAACATGATCAAATATAACACAGGTGGATCTCTGCTGACCTGACCTGACCTTCACTGTGGACATCTTTACATGGGAGAAAACCATTGATTTATGTTTGGGTACTGGTGGCGATTGTGGTTAATGATGGTGGTGGTGATTGTGGATGATGATGGTGGTGGTGATTGTGGTTGATGGTGGTGGTGATTGTGGTTGATGGTGGTAGGTGGTGGTGATTGTGGTTGATGGTGGTGGTGATTGTGGTTGATGGTGGTAGGTGGTGGTGATTGTGGTTGATGGTAGTAGGTGGTGGTGATTGTGGTTGATGGTGGTAGGTGGTGGTGATTGTGGTTGATGGTGGTAGGTGGTGATGGTGGTGATTGTGGTTGATGGTGGTAGGTGGTGATGATTGTGGTTGATGGTGGTAGGTGGTGATGGTGGTGATTGTGGTTGATGGTAGTAGGTGGTGGTGATTGTGGTTGATGGTGGTAGGTGGTGATGATTGTGGTTGATGGTGGTAGGTGGCGATGGTGGTGATTGATTGATAGAAGAGTGAGAGGAGAAAGGACAGACAGACATAAACAGAGACAGTTAGACAGACAGACAGCACCAGGTAGCAGTATCTCAGGATCAGCTGTTAACCACACCTTGACGTCTACTCCTCCTCCTCCTCCTCCTCCTCCTCCTCCTCCTCCTCCCTGCCATGACTCACACTAGCTAACACGTACACTGCCTCCAGACTCTAATTACTCACACACACACACACACACACACACACACACACACACACACACACACACACACACACACACACACACACACACACACACACCTTGTACATACCGACGCTCCAGTCCGTCTACAACTTTTTTTTAAAACACCATCAAGAGGTGAGCCCGTGTGTGTGTGTGTGTGTGTGTGTGTGTGTGTGTGTGTGTGTGTGTGTGTGTGTGTGTGTGTCAGAGGCGTGGCACGAGGGGTTGAGTGACCGAGGCTGGTGGGGGGTCGGGGGACACTCACACGTGGCACATGGTCACTCTCAGTTCCCCTTAGTGTGTTTCCCCTCAGTCATTGTTCCTCCCTCTTCCTCCTTCCTTCCCCTCACTGTCCTTCCCCTCCTTCCCCTCACTTCCCCTCAGTACCTCACTCATGACCTCTCACCCGGAAGTTAAATTATTAAATAAATACTTCCTGTTAGTGGCCCCAGATGGATAAGATAGATATTCAGTCAAATTGGCATGCAAGTTTACAATTGGTCCAGCGTGTGTGTAAAGACCCCTCCCCTCCCCCCCCCCCCCTACACACACACGCAGACAGACAGACAGACAGACACACCCATACTAGCAAAAGTCGGTCATGTGACTCCCCTACTGTCTACAGCTAATGACCCTCCCCTCTCCTCTCCCCTCTCCCCCCCTCCCCCTCCCCCTCTCTCTCACCACCCCTCCTCTCCTTCCCCCCTTTCTCTCTCTTTATCCCCATTTACCCTTTCTTTTTCTATTCTTCTTCTGTTCATCTTTCTCTCTGTCCTTATTCTATATCCTGTCTTTATTTCTTTCTGCCCCTCTTCCCTACTCCCTCTTATTATCCTCTCTTTCTTTCTATTCCTCTTCATTCTTTCATCTCCGTCGTTCTTTATTCCTCTCTCTCTCTCTCTCTCTCTCTCTCTCTCTCTCTCTCTCTCTCTCTCTCTCTCTCTCTCTCTCTCTCAATTCACTTTCTAAACCCTCCTTTTCCTCCCCTTCCTTCTTCCTCTTCTTCTCTTCCTACTTCCACTGTCCCTCTTCTCCATTCTCCCTCTTCCCTTCTTCATCACCCCTGTCCTCCCCATCATGAAGATGAGGGGGAAGGAGAGGAGGTGATGATGAAGGAGAAGAACAAACACAAACAACAACAACAACAACAACAACCGCGGGGGAAGGCGGGGCAGTACCTCACTCGGAGTACCCCTCACCTCTCCTCCCTCATCCCCCTCCCGCTTCCAGCACTACGCCATGACTCACCAGGGAATCAATAGTTCCGTCTGACTCACTTACGCCACCACCTGTCTGCTGAGGCCACACCCCCACCTGTCTGCTGAGACCACACACCCACCTGTCTGTTGGGGCCACACACCCACCTGTCTGCTGAGGCCACACCCCCACCTGTCTGCTTAGGCCACACACCCACCTGTGTTGGGGGCCACACCCCCACCTGTCTGTTGGGGACCACACCACCACCTGTCTGCTGAAGCCACACCACCACCTGTCTGCTGAGGCCACACACCCACCTGTCTGTTGGGGACCACACCACCACCTGTCTGTTGGGGACCACACCACCACCTGTCTGCTGAGGCCACACCCCCACCTGTCTGTTGGGGACCACACACCCACCTGTCTGTTGGGGCCACACACCCACCTGTCTGTTGGAGGCCACACCACCACGTGCAGCGTCACCACCCCTACCACCACCACCACCACCACCACCAATACAACCACCACCACCACCACCACCATCACCACCACCACCACGTGCAGCATCACCACCACGTGCACCACTCCATGTTTACTCAGCCTGGTGAGTGAGAGTGTGGCCCCTGGGTCCGGTGAGAGGCCCCCTGGTGTTACTTGCTTGTGAGTCATGCATCAGATGTAAGTCAGCAGACGCTTCCTGAGTCATGCTTGCGTCTCCGTAACCAGAGGATGCTGTGTGTGTTGCTATGTTATGTTGCTGTGTTGTAGTGTGTGTTGTGTTGCATTGTGTTGGAGTTATGGGATGAGTACACACACACACACACTCACACACACACACACACACACACACACACACACACACACACACACACACACTATTCATAAGCTGAGTCATCACCATTTCCTTATGAATAAATAGTTTTTTCTCTATATTCTGACTCACTAACGACCCATGGTGGCAGAGGAAACCAGACCTGTGATAGCCTTTCTGTATGTGTATGTGTGTATGTATGTATGTGTGTGTGTGTATGTATGTATGTATGTATACTACTCTCAGCTATTAAAATTTTATATAAAGTAAAAAATATTATTTATATATATTTTATTTTTCTCATCCTATTGGTATTTTATGTAATTGTAGAATATGAGTATTTATATTTATCAATGCGTTTACCTCCATATATGTAGAACGAGCCAATCAGAGTACATTATTAATATTACGTCACAAAATGTTGAATCACCAGTAATCTATGGTGTATAGGTAAGATCCAATGACTCACCAGGCCAGAGGGTGAGGTAGGGAGGTGAGGTAAACTTCCCATGAATGGTGAGTAAGGGAGGGGATGAGTCACCACTAAGGAAGATGGTCTTGGTGAGGGAGATTCACGAGCATGTTGTGAGTCACCAAGTGAGAGATATGGGTACTGGCGCCGGGGGAGAGAGTGAGTCACTAGGGGAGGGAGAGAGAGAGGGAGAGAGAGGGAGAAGGAGGGAGAGAGAGGGAGGGAGAGGGAGAGAGGGAGAGAGAGATAATAATGAAAGAATTAAACACACAAACACACATTATGAATAAACAGTGTGTATGAATGTGTGTTTGTATGTGTGTGCTCCTCTGTGTATGTCTATGTGTGTGTGTGTGTGTGTGTTTGTATATGTACAGTATGTGTGAAAATGTGTATGTGCCTCTATGTATGTATGTATGAATATGAGTGTGTTTGTATAGGTATTGTGTGAATGTCTGTATGTGCCTCTATGTATGAATGTATGAGTGTGTATGTCCGAAGCCTAAATATACCCAGTTTGTTTACGTAAAGTGTGACAACTTGACAAACAAATGAATAACATTTTTTTATTTTTTTTTGTAACCCAACATTAAGTGGTCATCCGGGTGCCGGTGTATGATAATTAACGGGACGGAAAGATGCGTTGATTGGTCCGGTGTTTGTGTGTGTTTGGTGAGTGTATATGTGTTTGTCTTGTGTGTGTGTATGTCTGTGTGCGTGTATGGCCAGTATTGACAAAAGCAGCCGGCACCTTCCCCCTCCTCCCTAACACAGCTCAAGTTATCGTACCGGACCTTCTGTTTACTTCAAAATTAATACGACTTTTCCCGATAAACATTAAAAAAAATCTCTAACGTATAAAAAATATATAAAATAAAACAAAATATTATGAAGAATTATAAATATTAATCTAGGTTGTTGTTGTGATGGATTAGAAGTTATTAGTGTTTTTGTACGTCTGGCAGATCCAAGTTCAAGGTTATTGCCAGCGCCTTTTGGTGAGTCATAGTACTGTTATTATTTAGGGGTTTTGGGGTGATTTTAGTTATTTATAGATAGATGGATAGGTAGGTAGGTTAGGTGGCTGGCTGGATGGATAAACAGATGGATGGATGGATGGATAGATGGATCGATGTCTTATTCCCTTGCTAGATATTAGTTGAGGATGCGTCACCGAAATATCTGTCAAGTAATCAATAAATCTATCTATATATCTATCTCTTGGTTTGAGTGTCTGCTCTAAGTCTCGTCGGGTGTACTGTAGGGGGAGGGGAAGGTGACGGGGGCGTAGTACATTACCCCTTAATGCATGAGTCATAAAGGCAAGCATGAACTCCGCATGCTTCCCAGATGGGCGCTGTAAATGCTTTTGCGCTTCACCTTGCACAGGATGTAAGGGGGTGCCCAATAAACTAGCCTCCTCCGGGGCAAGCTATTATGACTCGCTATTCCGCCATTACGGTCCATCGGTTATTTCCAGGTTGAGTAAGAGGAATGTTGTTTGCGTATTCCTGCCCAGGGCACACACACACACACACGGTGCCAAGTATGACCCTCACGTGACCCGGGTTAGGTTAGGTTAGTTTAGTTGGGGTTAAGTTGAATTAGTTTAGGTTGGGTTAGGTTAAGTTGAATTTGGTTAGATTAGGTTAGGTTATGGTGCAGATGGTGTTGGCGCCGTAGTAGTAGTAGTAGTACGGTAGTTTTTAGTGGCGCAGAGGAACTACTTTCACCCGGGTCCAGTCCCCCAGCCTTGATGTGTAGCGTTGACCTCCACGCTTTGCCACGCCACTACTACACGCCTCGCCACTACAACACGCCTCGCCACGCCACTACAACACGCCTCGCCATGCCACTACAACACGCCTCGCCTCGCCACTACTACACGCCTCGCCATGCCACTACAACACGCCTCGCCACTACAACACGCCTCGCCATGCCACTACAACACGCCTCGCCATGCCACTACTACACGCCTCGCCACTACAACACGCCTCGCCATGCCACTACAACACGCCTCGCCATGCCACTACTACACGCCTCGCCACTACAACACGCCTCGCCATGCCACTACAACACGCCTCGCCATGCCACTACTACACGCCTCGCCACTACAACACGCCTCGCCATGCCACTACTACACGCCTCGCCATGCCACTACTACACGCCTCGCCTCGCCACTACTACACGCCTCGCCACGCCACTACTACACGCCTCACCACGCCACTACAACACGCATGCATAACTCCTCGCCTTCACTACAGTCTACACTCAGACTCTACAGGATAATTTAGATACCTCCACTACATTTCTACAGGATTAATATAGTGTAGTGGAGAGTCATATATAGGAGTTTTTTTATATAGGATGGACGAAGGCTGTTATGTACGGGGTGTAGTCAAACCTGGGAGACGAGACCGTAGAGTGGTTAAGGTCTGTCTGTTTACCTGTCTCCCTTTCTCTGTCTATTTGTGTGTTTCCCTCTGTCTCTATGTGTGTGTGTGTCTCTCCTGTCTGTCTGTTTGCGTGTACCTGTCTGTCTGTCTCTCTGTCTCTCATATATAAATGATATATATGTTTACATCCCAGTGGTTCAGTGTGAGTTATCTGGGCCGGAAATATTGCTATTCACAGGTAATTGAAAAACCTTCCTCTGTGTGTGTGTGTGTGTGTGTGTGTGTGTGTGTGTGTGTGTGTGTGTGTGTGTTTTACTGGACCTTATTTTATTATCATCATTCCTTAACCCATCGAGGCGCAGTATTTACCTTGGTATTAGCTGTCTGTCTGTCTGTCTGTCTGTCTCGGTATGATAGAGAGAGGGGGAGGAGAAGGAAGAAGAGAGGGGGGGGGGGTTGCGTGCAGGAAGTGAAGAACTGGGGAGATGCTAAGTGTCATTGCGTAGGGGGAGGGGTTGGGGATGGGTGGGGGAGGAGAGGGGGTAAAAGAGGGACACACACACACACACACACACACACACACACACACACACACACACACACACACACACACAAAGCCCTTAGCGACGCCAGAATTATACTTACTACATTAACCCCCTACCACCACCCCCACTACCACTACTACCACCCCCCTACCACCACCCCCACTACCACTACTACCACCCCCCCACCACCACTACTACCACTACCATCCACCCCCCCCTTCACTACTTTCACTATCTGTGTGTCTTTTACGTCCATTTTCACCTCATTTATCAATATCCTTCGTGTCCTCCCTTAGCCTAGTTGATGCCTTAAGCGTTGAACTGGTCTGTAAGTGGATAATATTGACGGAAAATGACATTGAAATGGGTGTATGAGGGTCGAGTCGAGCAGCTGTGTGGGGGTGGGTGGGTTGAGTGGGGTGGGTGGGTGGGGTGAGTGGGTAGGTGGGTATCAGGGGCCATCTTGCAATAATTTACCTACGTTAGTCTCTCTCTCTCTCTCTCTCTCTCTCTCTCTCTCTCTCTCTCTCTCTCTCTCTCTCTCTCTCTCATTCCTATTCCTGTTTTTATTATTATTGTTATTATTGTTCTCCTTTATTCTTGTGTTTGTTTATGTTTTGGTGGTGTGTGTGTGTCAGGGGGGAGATGGAGGGTGTGTGTGTGTGTGTGTGTTTGTACGTGTGTTTGTTTTACGTTTTATTGGGATGTGTTTGTTCGGATATTTGAGGTGTGTGTGTGCGCCTCTCTCTTTCACACACACACACACACAAAATCCGGTCACACCTTGCAACACATCCCAGCCACACCACGTCACATTACCTGTAGATCACCATAGCCACACCTGCACAGTACAACCACACCTTGAACCACCCCTCCACCCACCTCCCCCGACAGGTGACACACGGAATATCTCCTGAGTCACCTCCTTCGTCAGAGCCTCCTCAGGTGTGACGTATACGAGGAAATTATCGCTAGTTACCTGACGCGTGTGTGTGAGAATTACACACACACACACACACACACACACACACACACACACACACACACATTACAAATCAATAAACCGAATAAAAATACAAAAAAATAAAATAAATAAATAAATTATATATCGTTAAAGACAATACAAAGAAAACGATAAAAAAAAAATATTGTGGTACTTTTAGGAAAAAATTTCGTTCTGGTCAATTGGTGAAATTCCTTCCGTCACACCTGCAGTAGATGACGTCACTGATGTCGTCATAACTTAAGCATGGGTGCGGCTGGTGACGTCATCAAAGGTGTACAGGGAGGGAGAGGGAGGGGGTGATACGTACTCAGTCAGCTGATTAACCCTCCCTCCCTCCCTCCCTCCCCCCCTCCCTCCCTTTCTCTCCCTATTTGTAATTAATCTATTTAATTATCTACTTATAAATGTAGTGTAGATGTTAGTTTTAAGGTAGATAGGGGGGGAGGGGGGGGGGGGTTTGTGGTACGTTGAT
>CAUDMG010003810.1:172500-202500 GCA_958450375.1 Homarus gammarus
GTACCTGTCCCTGCTGGAGGAGGCGGTGGCTGAGGCGTTACTTAGACCCGAGTCCTATGGTCCCTCGGTTCGAACAGATTAAAACACATTAATTAATTTATATAATATAGAGAAATTAAATAATTGTCTTATATGAAAAAAAATAGTACTAAAAAGTTTCCTAATAATAATAAAAAAATAAAATAAAATAACAAAAATATTCTAAAAAGTTAATTAATAAAAAAAGAAAAAATAATAATATTACTTAAAAGTTTCTTAATAAAATAAAAATAATTCGATTCAAAATATATTAATAGTATTGATATATAATTGAAATATATAAAATTAAGTTTATTAAGAGTTATACATAAGTTATAGAACAGGAAATATATTAGTTATGTTCGTGAAATATATGAGAGAGGGAGAGGTGAGTGGGAGAGGGAGGTGAGTGGGAGAGGGAGGTGAGAGGGAGAGGTGAGTGGGAGAGGGAGAGGTGAGGAGGATGTAGGCCAGGTGTGATATATCTGGTAGTAAGTGATACATTATGAGAGGGACGAAGAGAGGAGGGTAGAAAGAGAGAGGGGGAGGAGAGGGATGGGGGGCAGGAAAGGGAGACAAAGAGAAGAGAGAGAGAGAGAGAGATAGGAAGGGAGAAAGTGAGAGGTAGGTAGGGAGGGAGGGAGAGGAAGGTAGGTAGAGAAGGAGGGAAAGAGAGGGGGAGGTAGGTAGGAAGGGGAGAGATAGAAAGAGAGAGGGAAGGAAGGAGAGGGAGAGAAAGAAAGAGAGAGAGGGGGGGTAGGAAGGGAGGGAGAAAGAGAGGGAGAGGGGACAAAGAGAGGGAGAGAGGAGAGCAGGAAAGGCCAGACACATACGAGGGAGGGGGTAGGGGGGTGAGAGGGCGAACTGGGTCATCGTGTCTGAGAGGTCACTCACTGGGAGGTCAGTACTGTAGGTCCTGGGTGGTAGTGATGGTGGTAATGGTGGTGGTGGTAGTGGTGGTGGTAGGTGATGGTGGTGGTAGGTGATGGTGGTAATGGTAGTGGCGATGGTGGTGGTGATTGTGGTAGGCTCGATCTTAGGTGGTGGAGATGGTGATGGTGATAATGGTGGTGGTGTTGAAGGTAGTGGTGGGGACTGAGGCAGACAATATACCTGTGTTTAATGTTGTCATCATGTTTACCTGTGCTACTGCTAATTAAACGATGTTTATACCTGTGTTGCTTCTAATTAGATTATGTTTACCTGTTCACACCTATGTTAATCTTACTTAAATGTTATCTATCAATATTTAATACAAGAAAAACATCGTAAACATCACCTGTGGTAACCTTACATACATACATACATACATACATACATACATACATACATACAGACAAGACCTTACTGATATATAGATAATGCATTAGTTCCAGCACGTGTCCCAGATTCTAACATGGTAATATGACCTTGTACAGACAGATATTTAAGGAGCTGTGTGTGTGTGTGTGTGTGTGTGTGTGTGTGTGTGTGTGTGTGTGTGTGTCAAGTCGAAGGATAGAAATGAATGAGGAAATTGATGTCGAGACTTCAGGTAACTTTCTCCTAATTGATAATAATCACAGGTGACTTAATTTGGGCATGACCATCACCACCACCACCAGCCAGGTAGGTAGGTAGACATCTGGACTTTACCTGGTGATGCTGCTACTAATTACTTACCTGCCTTGATGCATCTGTCTCTTGCTCTCCCTCACCTTACCTGTGGCATTCACCTTACCTACCTGCCTTCTCTCTCTCTCTCTCTCTCTCTCTCTCTCTCTCTCTCTCTCTCTCTCTCTCTCTCTCTCTCTATTTACCTATTTTTATTTATCTTTAAGTGTGTGTGTGTGTGTGTGTGTGTGTGTGTGTGTGTGTGTGTGTGTGTGTGTGTACCTGCTACTCACTGCTTATGGCTCCTGCTTCTGCTGTTGAAATTACTGCATCACCTACCACCATCCACCTACCACTATCACCTACCACCATCCACCATCACCCACCACCACAATCAAACACTTTCACTCACCTTCACACACAAGGATAGTGGCATCACACACACACACACACACACACACACCAATGTATTAATAAGTTAGGTTAAGTTAGATTAGTTTAGGTTAGGTTAAGTTAAGTTAAATTAGGTTCGGCTATCCAATCAGGTGAAATAATCTAGGGTGTCTAATCTTCAGGTGAGTTTTAAAAGCCTGGATGCATCACAAATAAATTCATGATATAATTAAATAGATTACATAGAGAAATTAAGACCATCTGATTAATTACGCAGTTAACTGGCCACCGATTAATTAGGGTCATTAAGTTACGTATGTTAACTATATTTAACCTCATAACACAGGTCGAGAGTTAGTGATTAATTAGTTTTATATATTTACATTGGTTCAGTATGTACAGTATATAGATCCATTGACAGTGTAGGTATATTATTATTATTATTATTATCATTATTATTATTATTATTAGTTGTTGTTGTTGTTGTTGTTGTTGTTGATACACCCTTATAGTCTTTAGGGTCACTTTCCACGACTACTACCACCAACTACTACCTCCTTCACCACCACCATTACTATCACCACCACCATTACCACCACCGCCACCATAACTATCACCACTACCACCACCACCACCACCACCACTACTATCACCACCACCACTACCACCACCGCCACCATAACTATCACCACCACCACTACCACCACTGCTACCATAACTATCACCATCACCACCACTACCATCACCACCACCACCACTACCACCTCCTTCACCACCACCACTACCGCCACCATAACTATCACCACCACCACCACTACCATCACCACTACCACCACCGCCATCATAACTATCACCACCACCACTACCACCACCACCACCACCACTACTATCACCACCACCATTACCACCACCGCCACCATAACTATCACCACCACCACCACCACTACCATCACCACTACCACCACCGCCATCATAACTATCACCACCACCACTACCACCACCACCACCACCACTACTATCACCACCACCATTACCACCACCGCCACCATAACTATCACCACCACCACCACCACCACTACCATCACCACTACCACCACCGCCATCATAACTATCACCACCACCACCACCACCACCATCACCACCACAGTACAAATAGAGCAGATCCTGAAGGGCCGCCTGACCTCACCCTGGCCACCATCATGACCATGTTAGGGGAGACAGCCGGCACCTCCCTCCCCTCCCTTGGCACTCCTGCTGTAGGTGCCTCCCTCCCCTCCCATGGCACTCCTGCTGTAGGTGCCTCCCTCTCCTCTCCTGGCACTCCTGCTGTAGGTGCTTCCCTCCCCTCCCCTGGCACTCCTGCTGTAGATGCTTCCCTCCCCTCCCCTGGCACTCCTGCTGTAGGTGCCTCCCTCCCCCCTGGCACTCCTGCTGTAGGTGCCTCCCTCTCCTCCCCTGGCACTCCTGCTGTAGGTGCTTCCCTCCCCTCCCCTGGCACTCCTGCTGTAGGGGCTTCCCCTTCTCTGGCACTCCTCCTGTAGGGGCCTCCCCTTCTCCACTACAGCCCCCACCTGGCACTCCTGCTGGAGGAAGGAGTTGATGGTGCCACCTCTCCCTCCACCACACCCCCAACTCTTAACGCCTAAAAAGGAGGAAGGAGGGGGGTAGTGTTCCCCCCCCTCCCTCCTCCTCCTCCATCCCTCCCTCAACTGCACCCTTAAAAGGGAGGAAAACGAAGAGGGGGTAGTGCCTCACTGTCCCTCCCTCCTGAAGGGGTGAGGGGGAGGGCCGGGTCAAGAGGCCACTTACTTCAGGGGCTTTACGGTGACCACGGGTGAAGGGTCTCTCTCTCTCTCTCTCTCTCTCTCTCTCTCTCTCTCTCTCTCTCTCTCTCTCTGTCTCGTTAGTTAATTTGTTGCCTCATTACTTCTTTGCCTCTCCTTCTTCTTTATCTTGTGGGAGGGGTGAGGGAGATCCTACAGCACAATCCTATGGCAGAGACTTATAAATGGAGTGAGAGAGAGAGAGAGAGAGAGAGAGAGAGAGAGAGAGAGAGAGAGAGAGAGATTGATGATATATATACAATTTCTTTATAATACCTAGAAGAACTGTGATGTGCTGTTCAGCTGTAAGAGCTGTGCTGTGCTGTGTTAACATGAGTCATTTCCTTGGCTGTGTTTGCTGTTTGTGCTGTGATGTTTTATTTTGTCTTAATTGTTGTTAATTAAGGAAGCCATAAGAGAGAGAGTTGCTCTCTCTCTCTCTCTCTCTCTCTCTCTCTCTCTCTCTCTCTCTCTCTCCTCAACCACCACCCACTTGTTGCCATCCCAACCACACCATATACAGTATGTAGTAAGAGACAGAGAGAGAGAGAGAGAGAGAGAGAGAGTCATCAGTCTCCCAGCTCAGTAGGATAACACAGGACCCTCCTAGCGGCAGTACGTGAGTGTTAATATAGTGTGGGTACTTAGCGAGGTCCTGTACTGGTGTGTGTGTGTGTTGGGAGTTGTGGGGAGAAGAGGGGGTGATGGGGAGGGGAGGTCGGGGGTGATGGGGAGAAGGGGTGGGGAGGGGAGGTGGGGGTGATGGGGAGAAGGGGGGTGGGGAGGGGAGGTAGGGGGTGATAGGGAGAAGGGGGGTGGGGAGGGGAGGTCGGGGGTGATGGGGAGAAGGGGGAGTGGGGGAGGGGAGAAGAGGGGGTGATGGGGAGAAGGGGGAGTGGGGGAGGGGAGAGGAGGGGGTGATGGGGAGAAGGAGGTGGGGAGGGGAGGTCGGGGGTGATGGGGAGAAGGGGGAGGGGGGAGGGGAGAAGAGGGGGTGATGGGGAGAAGGGGGTGGGGAGAGGAGGTCGGGGGTGATGGGGAGAAGGGGGGGTGGGGGAGGTTGATGGGATGAGGGAAGAAAGGAGAAAGAGGGAAAGTGAGGGTGAGAGGGAGTGGCAAGGAGAGAGTATAAGAAAAGCAGGGAGATAAAGGAGGGAGGAATAGGGAGAGGGAATGTCAGGGAGAGGGAGGGTGAGGGAGGGAGAAGAAGCCGGGTAGAAGCGTCATGTGTCAGCCTCCGGTCCTGTCAGCTGTCCTACTCACGTGACCACACCACTATCCTACCCAGGCCACACCAACCACACCACAGCCACACCACCCCACCCACCTCACCCACGCCACGTCACTCATACCACGCCACCCATATCAAGCTACCCACAACCACTTCACCACCACCACTACCCGCCACACCCACTACCACAACCACTTCACCACCACCACTACCCGCCACACCCACTACCACAACCACTTCACCACCACCACTACCCGCCACTCCCACTACCACAACCACTTCACCTCCTTCGCCTACCACAACCACCCACTATTTACCACACTCTCCACCACCACACTTACACATACACAGAAAGTTTCATGTATACATACACATATACTTACACGTTTACTTACATATTCATAAGTTTACACACACACACACACCTGTATCACACACACACACACACACACACACACACACTGAACGGAAATAGCTGTAGTTACCTTACTTGGTCACATTGTGGAGTCACTGTGTACGTGTGTTGAGTGAGTGAGTGAGTGAGTGAGGATGTGTGTGTGTGTGTAGCCAGGTGGTGGCCGGCTGAGGCCTCGTCTTTGTCCGGCCGGAAACGATGATTCCACTGGCCGGCCGAACATCTTAACCCCGTTACTACCACTATCTCACACACACACACACACACACACACTCAAAAACAACAACGTAATTAATCATGTTTGGTTAAATTTGTTAATTAATTTTGTGAGTTAGTGTTTAGGTCTGAATTTGTGATAATATTAACATTCGTGAAAGTTTATTATTTATTTAAGTGTCCAGTCAACTTAACCTAACCCCACTTTAACGAACAGTGGCTTTTAACGTGAACAATACCTAATATAACTCCTAATTTAATCAGCAAAGGAAATTACCCGGGGTGTCTAATCTTCAGGTGATCCATTTTTTTCTACAGCAACGAAGGAATGAAATAATTTAACTTACCATATTAGCACACACACACACACACACACACACACACACACACACACACACACTTAAAAGGCGGAATTTAAGTGTGTGTGTGTGTGTCCAAGTGACTCAATTTTTTCCCTTGACAGATGGGTAGCGTGGGAGAGACATCACCCCCCCCCTCCCCCTCCTACGTCCTCCCCCTATTTTTGTAGGGAAAGGAACTCACGTGACACCCCCCCCCCCCCATAAAAAAAACACCTCATCACTGACTTGTTTTTGGTCACACACACACACACATTATAAGACCGTTGGGTGTGTTGGAGGGTGGAATGTGAAAGAAGGAGGAAGGTTGAGAGAGGTGGAGGGAAGAATGTGAGAGAAGGGCAGTGGAGGGAAGAAAAGAAGGTAGGCAGTAGGGAAAAAAAACATTGTGAGATGCCCGCCCTGTTTACCGAAGAACGCCGTGACGTCACCATCCCCGACCGTTAAGCCTTGCCCGAGAATTTTAAGCAACGGAAACTTAAACCTGAATAATACCCTTTATATTAAACCACCATTATATATCGTTATTTTTATCATTATTTACGTATATTATTATTTTGTATTATACTAATATAATGAGAAATATATGATTATTTTTTTATACCTAGAAACTAGTAAAAATTTTGTAAATTAAAATGGCGATGTTTTAGTAATTGTAAGATATATTTAAATGATTTTGTTGGGGAATAATAAAGTATTGTTTTTATGGATTAAGTGAGGGAGAGGGAGAAAGGGAGAGGGGGGAAAAGAGGGAGAGAAATAACGGCTATAATGTTACTAGGTTTCCATTAATCCCTTACTCCTTTACCCATTAACACACACTCATAAAATCATCCATAACCATTATCATACACTCACCCTTAAAATCATCCACGGTTGATAATAAACTTGTATATATTAAGTATTGTAATATTTTCACATACATCTGTTCCCCCCGCCTCCGTCTTACTGGGGGCCGCGTGACTCTCTCCCACTGAAACTTCGCTATAAGGGATTATTTTGTTATTTACGAGTTTCTTTCTCTAAAATATGAGATAATTATTTTTGTGCGTGTGTTTTTCTGGATAAATATTAAAGGAATGTTGTATTTTAAGGGGTAGTTGGGTGGTTGTATTTGTGGAGGGTTGTAAAGTGTTGTGTTTTAGCGAGGATGAAACAAATTTAAAGTCTGGGTGTGTGTGTGTGTGTGTGTGGTGTGGGTGTGTGTGTGTGTGTGTGTGTGGCGTTGGTTGTTTAATAATAATAGTTGATGATCCCCCGCATCGTGTGAGTCATGGTGTGCTCTCTGTCTCTCTGTCTGTCTCTCGTTTTGTCTCTATCTGTCTCTTATATTCTGTCTGTTTCATATTTTGCTAATTTTTCTCATTTTCTCTCTTATTTTCTGTCGTGTTTCTCTCTCTCTCTCTCTCTCTCTCTCTCTCTCTCTCTCTCTCTCTCTCTCTATCTCTCTCTCTCTCTCTCTCTCTCTTCTCTCTCTCTCAGGCTGATGGAGGAGGAGGTAGGAGAGGTGAGAGGGGGGGGGGGGGTGGTTGAAAGATTACAGTAATATCATCATATTTGGACATGTAGCCCACCACCACCACCACCACCATCATTTCTGCCACTACTACCACTATTACTACTACTATTTCTACTACTACAATCACCACTACTACCATAACTACTACTACAACTACCACTTCTACCATCACCACCCTATTACTAATACAACAACAACAAAAATGTAATACCTTTACCACCATCACTACCACCATTACTATTGCTACTACCACCATCGCTATTAACTCTACTACCACCACCACCACCACCTCTACAGCAATCAGAGGTAAACGCCTGGCGCTCCTGATTGCTCATCCTGGCGCTGGTCTCATGCTGCTGGGGTTTAAATCTATGACGTCACTGCCTTGCCTCACGAACACTGACGTCACTTCATTGACTTCACTGCCACTGACTTCACCTGCTGACTTCACTGAATAACTTACCTGTAATTAAAGAGAAGACGTTAACAGCCCCTCTTCCCCTATTAGACCTATTCGCTAACTACCCTCACCACCCAATTAACCCCGTAATAGGTAGACGTGTTGGTATAAATTGGATTCTGTCATCCCACCCAACAACACCCATGCCTTCCTCCTCCTCCTCCTCTTCTTCCTCTTCCTTTTCCTTATTTCTTCATCCGCTTCTCCCCCTCCTCTTCTTCTCCTTCCTTCCTCTTCCCTCTTTCTTTCCGTTCTTCTCTCCCCCTCTTTCCTCCTACCCTCTTCCTTCGTACTACTACTACTACTACTACTTTTGTTTTTAATATCATCCAGAATATGGCCTCCAACCTCCCCTTAAATATCCTAATATATAAGTAGTTATCCTAGTTGTGTTGAGTTAGTTGAGCCGCAGATATATGAGGCATTCAGTGACTGTTGCCTCATAGTCAATATCTGCAACTGTTGTCTACTACTACTCACAATAGGCAAACTGTACTACAAGCTTTGTCAATAAATTTGTTACATTAAAAAAACTACTATTCCTCTTAATAATAATAATGTGTAAAATTGATAAGGTCCATGCCCCTCCCATGTCCTTTAAGCCCCGCCCACCACCTCTATGCCCCGCCCACGTCCTCCGTACACCGCCCACCCCTGTAATCCACCCACATCTTGATCCGCCCCTTATATGGGCAAGTGGAGTTGGGTGACGCTGTGACGTGTTGCTGGAGGCGAGTGGGAGAGGATCCCCGCCAGCCTCCTTCTCACGCCCACTCCTCCCTCTGACTCCCACTCCTCCCTCAAACTCCCACGCCCACTCTTCCCTCCCACGCCCACTCCTTCCCTCTCACGCCCACTCCTTGCTCTCATTTCCACTCCTCCCTCTCACGTACAAACCATTTTCTTCACTCTTACCCTCAGAATCCGTCTAGTTTTGTGGGAACCCGTACTACGTACTACGGACATCGGACATTAGGTTGAGCCGGACCGTAGATCCTGAGGCCTGACCATACTACGGTCATTGGCTGCCAGGTTAGGTTAGGTGAACAAATACACAAAAACAATCTTAAATGTGGATAGTGAGGCCAGCTAAATAAAATGTTTCAATTCAAATTCAATTCAATTCAATTCAGGCAGGACCTCTGTAGGGTAGTGAGGCCAGGCAGGACCTCCTCTGTAGGGTAGTGAGGCCAGGCAGGACCTCCTCTGTAGGGTAGTGTGCCAATAATCACCCCGACGTCCCCCAAGGTCCGTGTCCAACCTTGTTTAAGATGGTCTGCTGCCAGACGGTGTACCATAGACGCCTAGGTAGTAGGGAGCCACCAAACAGGGAGGTACTACCGCCTGGGAAGATATTGGAAGCCTAATGTGTTGTCTAATGGTAGACCCTGCTGCCATATGTGACCAAGTCCCAGGTTGGTGATCTGACTTTCTGCCTCATTTACACACAATTGCAGGGTCTCAATTGATTCTCTTACTTTGACAACACAACATACATATTGTATATCGTTTCTCATTCTTGATTTATTTTTTCGTTTTTGTATTTATTTATGGTTATTATTATTAGTATTTTTTGTATTTTATATTAAATTTTTATTATTATTATTATATATATATAAGATATTTTTTGTGATGTAGTGAACCTAACCTAACGTAACTTAACCTTACCTAACCTAACGTATAGAAAGGCCATCACATCTATAAATTTGATGATACGAGTCAAAATAAAATAAGATATACAAATCGTAATAAAGATGGTAATAATAGTCACAACAGATCACGGAAATATAATTAAAAGAAAGATTAAAATACCGTCTTCTTTTGTTTAAGTTACCAGACTTTGAGTACCCCCCCCCACCCCCCTCACCCAACCCACCCCCCCCCCCAACACCCCCTCTGTCACCTCATCCACAACGAATGAGCAAAAATAACTTGCAACTCTATGTGGGGGGGAGGAAGCGGGGGTGGGGGGATGGGGAGGAAGGGGGGGTGGGAGACTACTTACTTCAGTTACCGGTATTCTCTTTTTTTCCTCCCTCACCCTAAACCCTTCACCCCCCCCCCCCCTCACCTGCTCCCCACTCCTCACCTCCCCTGGTTCCTATACTCCCCCTACGTACTTACACCCCTCCACACATATTGTCACCCCCTACTATACATATTACACACCTCCACACCCCCACTGCCGTTCCTCCCCCTCCTCACCTCTCCCCTCCACTTTACACAACCTCCCCCCCCCCACGTCTTACCTTTTGGGAAGACTAACGGTCCCCCCTCTCCCTCTCCCCTCTTCCCTCCCCCTCTCCCCTCTTCTTCCCCTCTCCCTCCAAATCTATCGCCTTTCACCCCCTACCGTATGATCATAGAGGGGGGGAGGGGTGAAGGAGGGGTTGTGGTGGACAGGTAGTCTCTCTCTCTCGCTGGCCCACTGACCGCACTGGATTCTTTTAGCTCAAGTTCACAGGTTCGAGGTAATGTGTGTGTATGTGTGTTTCTAATGGTCCATACATACATACATACACACATACATACATACATACACACATACATTTACCTTCTTATTGCTGAAAGTCACACGTCATCCTCATATCTTTCTTCAGCTTCCTTCATTTACTTCCTTCTGTTCCTTCACCCTTTCCTTCCTTCCTTCCTCAACTCTCTCCTCGTGACTCCCAGCCGCAACCACACCTTGACCTCCACCCCGGAGTCATGGCGGGGGGGGGGGGGGGGGTGAGGTCACGGGGTCACCTGTAGTTAGAGAACATGGAAAGAGAGCAGCTGGCAAGGTTACCTGTCCGACCTTCAGCACACCTGTTGAATGATTGGTTTAATTGTGGGTGATTATGGTGGTGGTGGTGGTGGTGGTGATAGTGATGGTGGTGATAGTGATGGTAGTGGTGGTGGTGATAGTGATGATGGTGTTGGTGGTGGTGGTGGTGGTGGTGGTGATAGTGATGGTGGTGATAGTGATGGTAGTGGTGATAGTGATGGTAGTGGTGGCAGTGGTGATGGTGTTGGTGGTGGTGATAGTGGTAGTGATGGTGATAGTGGTAGTAGTGGTAATGGTGATAATGATAATAGTGGTAGTAGTGGTAATAATATATAATAATTGTGGTTATGGTAATATTGATAATATCCTTAATAATAATAACAACACAACTAACAATAACAACTAATAACCACAACAAATCAGACAATTTTATATAACAGTTATAATTATCTCAATCTCTTTATTATGCAAATGAGCTACAAACAGACTTACACATTCTTTAAACAACAAATTATCTCTTGACCAAACACAGAGAGATAACCTGCTGTCTCTCTCACCGAACACATATACACCTTGTCAGATCATTAGCCTTAACTACCCTGGGCGGCTGTAATTGGTCAGGTGATTAGGGTGAATATATTCGATGGTTGAGTAACTAAACGACTGAGGTTAATTTTGTCTTGTGGTAATAAAAGCTAATTGTTTTATTTTTATCTTTAATAAAAGTCTGGGGATAAACTTTGCTTCTATTAACAAAAGAAATGATCCAATTATTGCTTTTGATAATGTTTAATAAAAGTCTATGATGAATTATGCTTTTATTAACAAAAAGAAATAAAGTATAACATTAGAATTGTTTAATAATAATAATAATAAGAGAAGAATGATAATACTAATAATAGCAGCAACAATAACAATAACAGCCACAACAACAACAACAACCACCACAACAACCACCACAACAACAACAACAACCACAACCACAACAACAACCACAACCACAACACCTACTCCCAAAAGAACAGGTCCACACAATATCCCAAAAGTCCTACTCATATAAAATTTCACCTGCCAAAAATAGGTTGGCAAACTAATTAGTGGCCAGCTGAGGTGTTTTGCCAGGTACTGCCAGAACCCCTTAGGATATATTATTAAAGTTTCAGTGTTTTAATCTTTGGCTTTTGTGGTGTGTGTGTGTGTATGTATGTATGTATGTATGTATGTAGATATGTATGTAGGTATGTATGTAAGTCATGATAAGAAATAGCAAAATTGATTTCATAATCCTACTGTACCGTTAACTACCTGTACCGTGGATCATTGTACCGTGACTGTACCCCCTCTACCATTCCCCCCTACCCTCCCCCCTCCTCCCCTCCCTCTTCCCCTCCTTCCCTACCCCCTCCTCCCCTCTCCCCTTCCCTCTCCCCCCCCACCTTGGATCAATCAGCCCCCTCACACGTCTCCACTTAGGGATCTAAATTAGCGTAAGATCCTTTGATATAATCCTTCCCTTTATGTCCGTCCTAGATGGTTGGTCTAGCACGGGACCTATATGGATAGATGGATAGGTAGAGAGAGATGGATAGATAGACAGGACAGACAAATAGATTAATAGATATAATAGAAGGAAAGATATCCATTAAAATCATCCATAATATACATAGATCCAGTATGTATATAAACAACATACATACACATTATACATAGACAGTACAGGTATACAAAGGTGAACAGGAAGTCATATTTTTCCTATATAAACTTCCTTAATAATCCACTATGGTAGTTTTATCTCGATTATATGTTAAAGGATAATGTAGACTTAATTATCACTGAATATAGTTAATTAGTTTTGCAAATGAGTTGATATAGGGACCCATCAGGTGTTAATTAACCTGTATGTATAATTAGTTTCACCTGATTCAGATACTAATTAGTTGAGTTACAATAATAAAACCGTAACTCATCCTCAAAGTCACCAGTACAGTGAGTAGGTATAGCGTGGGAACTCATCAGGGACCGTGGGAAGATTTCTTAGAGCGTGGGAAACATCTGCTCTAGGGAGGGTGGGAGGGTGACCAATGGGTTCCTTCTGCTGCTGGGAACTACACTGTTGTCTTCAAGAAACTTGCCAACGTTATCTGTTTCTTGTGTCAGTGTCTAGCGGAGCGTTACACAGACAGACACACACACATACAGACAGACATACACATACATACATACAGACAGACATACACATACATACATACTTACACACAGAGGTTCTACAGTAAGAAAACTAGATGTGTAAGAACCTGTGCATGTGTGTGTGTGTGTGTGTGTGTGTGTGTGTAATGTTCAGGTGATCCCATTACCTGTGTACTCTCCACCACCACAACAGGTGACGCCTTACCTGGCTCGCTGGCCTGACCGTGGTCACTTCCAGTACCAAGGGGGGAGGAGGGAGGAGGTCTAGTTGTGCCTGGTACAGTTCTCTCTCTCTCTCTCTCTCTCTCTCTCTCTCTCTCTCATTTCCGTCACCTTGATCCTGATTAGATTACCTGATAAAAAAGACTCGGAATATGCTCCAACTATCTCTTCTTAAGTGCTGACAAGAGAGATAAGAGACGGAAGTATGAATGAAACTGTCCTACGTGTATTTAAAGGTCCAGGTGATAAGATTAGACAGGTGAGAGGAAGTGATGATTAGTGATAGTATGTACAGGTGTTGTTGATTAGGTGAACAGGTAGACAAACAGGTAAGCGGATGTGATGATTGATGGTGATATATTTGTTATTGAGGAGAAGGTATAATAATAATAAGAAGAAGAAGAATATTAAAATGAATAAATAAATAAATAAATAAAAGAAGAATGAGGAGGAAAAGAAAGGAAGAAGAATAAGAAGAAGAAAGTGAGGAGAAAAGGAAGAACAAGAACAAGAAGAAGAACAGGGAGGAAGAAGAACAAGTAGTAATAGCACCTAAACAGTGTCAGGTTCACTAGTATGTTGACAGTAGTAATGGTCCGCTAGTTAGTGTTATTTAACCTACACTTGGCGGCTGACATGAAGAACAATAACATTTACGAGTGTTATTGTTTGTTCACCTCTCTAAATGTTCCAGTGTCCGGAGCCTTCAGTGTTTTCCTAATCTAATCTAATCTAATCTAATCTAATCTGACTTAACTTACTCTCACTTGAGCTAATTTAATCTAACCTTAGTTAATTTAATCTAACCTAATCTAAGTTGATCTAGCATGTCCTAACCTAACATAACCTAACCTAACCTATGAACGAAACAGAGAGGGGAACAAGAGAGCACCTTTAGGAACGCCACACCAACGCATTATATAAACCTAACCTAACCAAGACTTCAATAGTGCTACAATATGCAATAGAAGAGAGAAGTAGTTAATGATTAGTGGTTTTGATGTTGAGTTATGTGAGAATAGCGTTGTGTGTGCGTGTGTGTGTGTGTGTGTATTTTTGGAAGTTGTGCAAGTAAAGGAATTGTATTTTGAATGATGGATGTCTGATTGTTGCTATTGAATTTGTGTGTGTGTCTGTCTTTGTGTGTGTGTAAGTGTCAGTGTGTGTCTGTGCGTCTGTGTGTATGAGGATATATATATGCGTGTGTGTGTGTGTGTATCTGTGTGCGTCTGTGTGTGTGTGTGTGAAGGTGCTTGCGTGTGTTTATAAGTGTCTGTGCGTATCTGTAAGTGTCTGTGTGCGTCTGTTAATGTCTGTGTGCGTCTCTTAAGTGTCTGTGTGCGTCTCTAAGTCTGTGTGTGTGTGTCTGTGTAGTGCGAGATGTATGTCAGAGAGAGGGTTTGGGGTGGAAGCCTCAGGCCGCGTAATTACACTTCGAAGTTTCCAGCTTAAGTACAGCATCACGGAGAGGAGTTGGTAGGTGGATGGATGGATGGATGAATGGATGGATGGGTGGATGGATGGATAGATAGATAGATAGATGAATGGATAGAGAGAATTGTAATATAAGCTCACAATAGTTCAGTAGTGAACCAACGTATTCAATAACCTAACCTATCTTAACCTAACTTATCCTAACCTAACCCCTGTACAGTATTTATACATACAAAATTATTACATATTGAAATATTGAATACAAAAAATGGCATTGAATTCTCCAATATAACGGCAGGATTCACTTAGCAACCAGCAACCAATCACCTTCAAGTAAACTGTAACGGTTGTTAAGGAAGCCAAAAGTGGGCGTAGCTGCATCAATAGGCGGACTCCCTCAAAGAACCTGCTGGTGCTGATCACGAGGTCATATAAGGAGTGTTTGAGAGACCGACGCTTCCCTACCAAAACCCAGTAGGAGTAGCTGAAGAAACTCACTTCTGCAGGAGGGAATTATGGTTAGGTTAGGTTGTGTTTCGTATTGGGTAATCTGCATAAAACGCTCTGATTATCATTTATTCATGGTTGATAATTATATTGATTAAATTATTATTGACGAGTGATAATGACAGCGAGTCTTCTTCCATTTAAGGTGTCAATATAAATCTAATATTACCGTATGTCTCATCATTAATCTCTATAGGTTAAAGTAGCCATTCCATCAAGGCCATATACTCAGTACTAATACATAATAATTAATTTGACAATAATCTTTAATAAAAATGAACGACACTAATGGCACCGTGAGTTAAAATCAAGTAATAAATTAGACGGCGTGTGTGTGTGGCAGCCATTTGCATGTAGGCGACAAAGTGACCCATCAAGACACGCCCCTCTTCTGTTTACATCGTCACAGGCTTCCCACACTTCCCAGGACTGAAGTAATCACTCGACGTATTGTTAGATTTACAACCTCCTGCATTACCGTGCCATCATCTACCTTACTGACGATAATTTGAATATTTATCAGATAGTAAGGCCATATTTGGTTAGATCTCTCGTATGTAAATATTTAGAGGTTGTGTAAAAGGCGAGAGATAGCGCGCCTGCCTCCCGATACTTATTTCCAGGTTGAGATATGGATGTGAGGGACGGGGCGGACCCCACTATAAACTCGGGTTGTGTAAAAGGGCAGAAACCTTGAATTAAACCAGAAAGGAAAAAAAAAACTGTGAAGAAAAAGAACAAGTATTTTCCCTAGTTTACAGTGATCTTTACACACACACACACGAGACACCCCCCCCACCCCCCTCAAAGTTTCACGTCTTGCTCTCAAACACCCCAAAAAGTTTCTATAGTTTCTCTTGGGTAAACTTTTGGCCTCAGTAGACATGCATATACATAGTCCCACACCCCCTCACCCTTCACCCCTCACCCCCCTCCCCCCTCACTACCCCAGTCACGCCTTCTGGTAGTGACTTGGAGTGGTTGTTGAAGAGTATTGCTTTGTTGACATTATTTTAGTCTATTTTTTTACAATCTTTTTCCTTCTTCTTGTTCTTGTTCTTCTTCCCATCTCTTCATTCTCCTTTCTTCTCTTCTTCAATTTCCTCTTCTCTTTTTATCACATTCTTCCTCTTCCCCCCCCACAGCGAAAATAAACTAGGGTGTCTAATCTTCAGATGATCCCTATAAATTCCTTAACCAGATAGAATCGAATTTGTGTGTGTGTGTGTGTGTGTGGGCAGCAGGTGATCGATTCTATTAGAGCGAGGAGCCTGCAAACACACACACACACACACACACAACACACCTCCCCCCTCCCATACCCCCCTCTCTCCCCCCTCCCATACCCCCCTCTCTCCCCCCCCTCCCCCTTCATACCTCACCTCACCGTAGTATTTACACAGGTGCGCCTCGTAAACCGTACCTATGGCAACACTCGCTGTAAACCCAAACATTTCGGTAACAAGTCAACCGGGAGGTGAATAACATCGCCAATGGCTTAATTAGCGATGCTCTTTATTTTGTGGTTTTAATTACATCCGGGTTACGATGGAGCGCTATAGTACCGTTGTTTTTGTATGTGTGTGTGTGTTTTTTTTTATAGTAATTTCCGCTATTTTTTTTTTTTGTGGGAGGACGCGAGAGAAAAGGTTTAATTAACGTCCTATTTAAGTGAGTAATTGTGAAAAAAAAATGTATTAAATATCTGAAATAGTTTAAATGATTTTTTTTTTTGGCATTTTTCGCTAATTAAGACTTTTTTTAATAGAATGATACGGGGTAATAGGTATAGAACGTGTATTTATTCGATGAGTTATGAGAAAATGAACGAAAATATACGAGATAAATAGAAAATAAGTTATTATGGATTACTGGATAGTGTGTGTGTGTGTGTGTGTGTGTGTGGTTCATTCCGTCTTCTCCTTTCCGCTATTATTATTATCATTATTGCACTGACAACCACCTATTAATTATCTCTCTCTCTCTCAGGTAAGGTACACTACCAGAGCCAACACCCAGTTCTCTCTACTCTACACCCCCCAGGTCAGTACCAAACAGGTTTAAGTAGAGACAATGTATAAGTAATTCATTGACCATTACTACTAACACTTAGCATTACTTATATACTGATACCGCCTTATAAACCGTGAGATATAACGGACTTTTCACCTCAAGTTCGTTAAATGGACCCTCGATATAACGGACTTTTAACCTCAAGTTCGTTAGATGGACCCTCGATATAACGGACTTTTAACCTCAAGTTCGTTAGATGGACCCTCGATATAACGGACTTTTAACCTCAAGTTCGTTAGATGGACCCTCGATATAACGGACTTTTCGCCCCAAGTTCGTTAAATAGAGGTTTCACAGCGAACGGACCCTCATTATATTGGACTTTCCTCTCCACTTACAGATTTTGCTGTATTTACATAGATTATTATTAGATCAGGTTAGGTTAGATTAGGTTAGGTTAGCTTAAGTTAGGTCAGGTTAGGTTAGTCTAGATTAAGTTAGTTATGGTTAGGTTAGGTTAGCTTTAGTTAGGTCAGGTTAGGTTAGTCTAGATTAAGTTAGTTTTGGTTAGGTTAGGTTAGCTTTAGTTAGGTTAGGTTAGGTTAGTCTAGATTAAGTTAGTTTTGGTTAGGTTAAGTTAGGTCAGGTTAGGTTAGTCTAATCTTCACATGATCCAATTTTTGTCCCATCAAAAATAAGGGACAAAATACAGTAATTATTTCTGTTTTATTATGTATGGTCTATGTAGCGCCTTCCATACTGTAGCGATCACTTGACCTGTTGCTACTGTGTGTGTGTGTGTGTGTGTGTGTGTGTGTGTGTGTGTGTGTATGAATATGTATATATGTGTGTGTCTGTAGCTTTAATCTGTGTGTGTGTATAAATGTGAATATACATATGTGTCTTTGTTTGTGTGCGTATGTGTAGGTCAGTCACCTGTGTGTGTGTGTGTGTGTGTGTGTGTGGGTGGGGTAGGGTAGTTTACGCTAACTGTCACTGCAATGAACTAGAATATTTTCTTTCCTGTTGTATGTGGAAAAGCAGCAATAACACACACACACACACACACACACACACACACACACACACACACACACACACAAAACATATGTGTGTTAGTCAAGTTTTTCTAGCACTACCACCACCACCACCACCACCTACCACTACCACCAACACCTACCACCACCACCAACACCTACCACTACCACCAACACCTACCACCACCACCAACACCTACCACTACCACTACCACCTACTAGCACCACTACCCACCTGCGCGACATAACGGGCGTCTCATGGAGGAGGAGGAAGAGGACCCTGACGAGTTTCAACCTACACAGGTCTTGAGATCCTGCCTGAGAGAGAGAGAGAGAGAGAGAGAGAGAGAGAGAGAGCCCAGTAACTCAACACACACCTCCACGTACAGTCTAACTCGTTTCTTATCTTCATTTAGCGGGCACCTGCATATGGCCTACTGATCCACCTGTAATCTGAGATAAAGCGACCTACCTGTGAGCTATAAAGGGTGTGGAGTGAGTTATTGTGAGCTATAAAGGGTGTGGAGTGAGTTATTGTGAGCTATAAAGGGTGTGGAGTGAGTTATTGTGAGAGAGACAGACAGAGAGAAAGACAGACAGACAGAAAGAGAAAATTAAGTATCAAACTCATTCTCACCTAACCTAACTTAACCCAACCCAACCAAGCCTAACCTAACCTAACCTAAGCTAACCTAACCTAACCTAACCTAACCTAACTTAACCAAGCCTAACCTAACCCACTAAACGATAATTACCATCAAGGGAATACCATGAAATGACTTCTAAAAGGGCTGATAATATGGCCAGGGAGACGATATTGTTAGGTTAGGTTAGTGACCCGGGTAGCGCACACACACACACACACACACACACACACACACACACACACACACACACACACACATGTTCCTGAAAGCTGGTATATCCACACACAGCTGGTACACCCACACACAGCTGGTACACCCACACACAGCTGGTACACCCACACACAGCTGGTACACCTACACATAGCTGGTACACCCACACAGCTGGTACACCTACACATAGCTGGTACACCCACACAGCTGGTACACCCACATACAGCTGGTACACCCACACACAGCTGGTACACCCACACACAGCTGGTACACACACACAGCTGGTACACCCACACACAGCTGGTACACCCACACACAGCTGGTACACCCACACACAGCTGGTACACCCACACACAGCTGGTACACACAGCTGGTACACCTACACAGCTGGTACACCCACACAGCTGGTCCATCAGGCACTAGGGTTTGGCCAAGATGAAAGGTCAATCTATCCCAGCTGGTTCATATATATGTTAGGTCAGCCTTTATTGACCTAATGAGGATAGATAGATAGCTAGATAGATGGATAGAGGGTGGATAGCTAGATAGATGGATTGACAGATAGATAGAATTGGTCACCACATTATACTCTCTCTCTCTCTCTCTCTCTCTCTCTCTCTCTCTCTCTCTCTCTAAAACAAATGACCATCGTTGCCCCCTTTACACTCATCACCACAACACAAACCATATATAGACGCTCTACTACACCAGGCTTATGTTCCCGACCTCTTTGTTATTGTTTACACTTCCCGTTTTTTATGGTGCATACGTTTTCTGTTTCGTTTTTTTAAGGGGTCTTAGATTATTTATTTTTATTATTATTATTAGTAGTAGTAATAGTAGTAATAGTAGTAGTAGTAGTAGTAGTAGTAGTAGGTAAAGAATGTTGGTGTCTTTTACCAGTTAGATCCGATTCTTTTAAAGTCGACAGGAGACTTCATCCTCTAGCCTAGTGAGTGAGGGAGGTGGTCACAGGTCACACTCACTCGCTCACTCATGTATTGGGCTTAACTCTCCTTTCCCTCCCCCCTCCCCCTATCCCCTCCCCCTACCCCCTCCCCCTACCCCCTCCCCCTACCCTCCCCAGGTGCTTGTGTAATAGTGTGTGTGTGTGTGTGTGTGTGTGTGTGTTATAATGGTCACACCCTAACATCAAAACAGCCCAGGGAGACCGGACGACTTATCAACTACACTGGCTAATCATATCAAACAATTCCCCCGATCGATTAAATCACTGCCTCCTCCTATACCCAGTGAGGCATCAAGTCCGTCCCCCCCTCCTCCCCTCCTCACAGTCACACGTGCCAGTTATCCAGTCATAGTGAGTGTATGACTGTAACAATGACTGGACTGACTGTTGCTGAACCAGTTATAGAATAAAAACAAAAAGATGTGTTTCAGAACTGCAGATTACATAAATGGTCGTACTGTGAAGCCCCACTGATGTCGCTTTAGTGGTAAGGGGTCGTGGGGGGTAGGGGGGTGGGGAGGTTTGTCATGGAGAGGCAGTTGGGGAGGGGGAGTGAAGGGAGGGGTGTAGGTGAAAGGATGGTGGGTGGAGGTGTTATGTGGGGAGGAGTGCAGGTGAGGGGTTGGTGGGGATGGTGGGGAGGGGAGGGGAGTGAGGGGAGACAGGTAATTGGCTTGTGGGATTAGTCTTGTCTAGCCTGGTGGAGTCTGGGATGTGTGCAGATGGTCACTGTGGGGAGGCTATCAATACCTGTGTGTGTGTGTGTGTGTGTGTGTGTGTGTGTGTGTGTGTGACGTAAAGTCTTGTTCCAGGAAGGTGTCCGTGTATGTAACGTTACACCAACAAGGCCGCCGTGACATTAGCTTTGTTACTTTATGCTGGGTAACAGATTTGGGTTGAGGGGATAACATTGTAATGTAACCTGGCACCGTTGACGTCACTTGGCACCGTTGACGTCACTTGGCACCATTGACGTTACATCAGTTGTTGAATAGGACTTGGTGGTGGTGGTGGTGGTAGTGATGATGGTGGTAGTGGTGGAGGTGATGGTGAAGACGTGCTCCACTGTATACCTCCACCCACCACTCCTCCACCACTCCATCACTCCACCACCACTCCTCCACCACTCCATCACTCCACCACCACTCCACCAACACCATCACTCTTGACATGTCACTCGTGTGTTGATGTTATGTAAGTAAGAAGATTTCACCACTACTTGACGATCATAGTGTGTGTGTGTGTTTATATGTTGTGTGTAGTTAGCGTTAGGTTAGTGTTAGGTTAGCGTTAGGTTAGTGTTAGGTTAGCGTTAGGTTAGGTTAGGTTAGGTTAGCGTTAGGTTAGCGTTAGGTTAGCGTTAGGTTAGCGTTAGGTTAGTGTTAGGTTAGGTTAGGTTAGGTTAGCGTTAGGTTAGGGTTAGGTTAGTGTTAGGTTAGGTTAGGTTAGCGTTAGGTTAGTGTTAGGTTAGGTTAGGTTAGGTTAGGTTAGCGTTAGGTTAGTGTTAGGTTAGTGTTAGGTTAGGTTAGGTTAGGTTAGTGTTAGGTTAGTGTTAGGTTAGGTTAGGTTAGGGTTAGGTTAGTGTTAGGTTAGCGTTAGGTTAGCGTTAGGTTAGTGTTAGGTTAGCGTTAGGTTAGCGTTAGGTTAGGTTAGGTTAGGTTAGTGTTAGGTTAGTGTTAGGTTAGGTTAGGTTAGCGCTAGGTTAGTGTTAGGTTAGTGTTAGGTTAGGTTAGCGTTAGGTTAGTGTTAGGTTAGGTTAGGTTAGCGTTAGGTTAGCGTTAGGTTAGTGTTAGGTTAGGTTAGGTTAGGTTAGCGTTAGGTTAGTGTTAGGTTAGCGTTAGGTTAGGTTAGGTTAGTGTTAGGTTAGTGTTAGGTTAGTGTTAGGTTAGGTTGAAATAAACTAAAGAGCTGATGGCCAATTTTCAGGTGATCTAAATAAGGTAACAGAGAGAGAGAGAGAGAGAGAATGCATTAACACGGATGAGGAAACAGAAGAAGCGTGAGAAGAAGAGAGAAAGCAGACATAATAAACACAGTAACTGGCACAATAGACAAAAGAACATCAGATATGGGGAGGGGAGGGAGGGGGAGGGGAGGGAGGGGGAGGGGAGGGAGGAGTGAGGGGGAGGGGAGGGAGGAGTGAGGGGAGGGGAGGGGAGGGAGGGGGAGGGGAGGGAGGAGTGAGGGGAGGGAGGGGGAGGGGAGGGAGGAGTGAGGGAAGGGGAGGGAGGAGTAAGGGGAGGGGAGGGAGGAGTAAGAGAAGTAGGGACAATGAGGGAAGGGAGAGGCGAGAAGAGGGAGGGGGATAAGGGGAGGAAGAAGGGAAGGAGGAGAGAGGAGAGAAGAGGGAGGAGGGGACGAAGAGAAGGGAGAAGGAAGGAGAGGGCGTGAAGACAGCGATGGATAGAATAAGCAGTGGGCCATGACCAGGAAGACGTCGCTGTAGTGAAGAAAGAGCACAACCCTACCACCAGCAGGAGGAGGTCGTCGCCAGCAGGAGTAGCAGCAGGAGCAGGTCGTCGCCAGCAGTAGTAGCAGCAGGAGCAGGTCGTCGCCAGCAGTAGTAGCAGCAGGAGCAGGTCGTCGCCAGCAGGAGTAGCAGCAGGAGCAGGTCGTCGCCAGCAGTAGTAGCAGCAGGAGCAGGTCGTCGCCAGCAGGAGTAGTAGCAGCAGGAGCAGGTCGTCGCCAGCAGGAGTAGTAGCAGCAGGAGCAGGTCGTCGCCAGCAGGAGTAGCAGCAGGAGCAGGTCGTCGCCAGCAGGAGTAGTGACTATGGGTCCACGAAACACCGATAGTGGGCGTCCCGTAGCCTCAGTCAGACCATATATGGGCGTCGTGTTCCTCTGCCGCCGCGCCCTACACACATCTTATAGCCCCTCATGTCCTAGCCTCGGGGGGGGGGGGGGGGTGATGTCCTAGCCTCGGGGGGATGGGAGTGATGTCTTGGCGTCGGGGGGATGGGGGTGAGGGGGGTTCTAATCTTGGGGTGTATGATATCCTAGCCTCAGGGGGTGGTGGGAAAGGGATAGGTTCACTCCACAAACCTTGGATGGGTTAGGTTAGGTTAGGTTAGGTTAGCAACTGGTCAACCTGTACAGTAAGTAACCCAATCCCAAAGCTTTCACAGTTTTCACATAAAAAACAAAATCCACAACTCTCACAGACATAAACATGTATCCAAATACAGACATAAACCAGACATAATTGACAGACAGTCCCATGTTTTACCTGTGTGCTGTGCAGTAACTAACACACCTGAGTCATATCTCGTGCCCCCAAAAAAAATTGACCTCTCTCTCTCTCTCTCTCTCTCTCTCTCTCTCTCTCTCTCTCTCTCTGTATTAGGCTCAACACTAACGCGGCCCCTATCGCGTCCGCTGTCAATGGTCTTGTTTCTGTACGTGACCTTTGACCTATAGTTCGGTGTATCTAGGTTGTATGGTGGTTGTGATTAGGTTGGATGGATGGACAGGTTTGGTTGGAGACTTTGACGCTCTCCCCCCCCCCCCCCTTGTGTCTGTCTGTCTGTCTGTGGGATGACTGTATGATAGACAGACAGACACACACAGTATAGGTGGTTGCATGATAAGGCAGTGAGTCATGCGGGTTGGTCTCTTGGGCAGCGGAAATTTGACCACCACTACCACTTCCACCACCACCACCACCACCATTTCCGCCGCCACTACCACCACCACTACCACCACCACCACCACCCACCACCACCACCACCACCACCACCATTTCCGCCGCCACTACCACCACCACCACCACCACCACCACCATCAACATTATTGATAACCCTACCAAACCTAACCTAACCTAACCTAACCTAACCCATCCCAGAGAGAGTTACAAAGAAAGAAAGAGAGAGAGAGAGAGTGTGTGATACAGATGTTACAGAGAGAAAGAAAAAAGAGAGTTAGAAAAAGAAAGAGAGAGTTACAAAAAGAGAGAGAGAGAGAGAGAGAGAGAGAGAGAGAGAGAGAGAAAAAGAAAGAGAGAGAGAGAGGTTGAAAAATAGTTCCTTTCACTTCAGCTTGTTCCCGTGTTCCAAGAATTGTGCCTCACTCAGCTGTCTGTTACTCAGTTTTAATTAAAGTTTATATTATTAAAAGGGGTTCTCTTACACTCTCACTCATTCACACACACACACTCATTTACACACTCACACACTCATTTTCACACTCACACTCATTTACACACTCACACTCATTTACACACTCACACTCACTCATTTACTTACTCACTCACACTCACTCATACACTCATTTACACACACACACACACACACACACACACACACACACACACACACACACACACACACACACACACCAAAATAAACAAACCACGTATTAAGCCTTCCTTAAATCAACGCCCCTCCCCTCTCACCTCTCCCTCTCATCTCCCTCTCACTCCTAATGGTCGTGCCCCTGTATGGTTGTCCAGGGGCACTTGGCACCTGAAGGAGGTAAAGGGGGGGGGGGGGGAGAGTGCCTGACGTGGTGGTGATGGCCGTAGTTGGTCATCGTCAGTGAGGGGGGCGCCATCCTCGTGTCCTTAAAGGGGGGGGGGGGGGGAGACCTGTGGCTGTCTGTCTGTCTGTCTGTCTGAAGGTGTTACTGGGAGGATTCACCTGGTTGGGTTACGTCCAGGTGTGGGGGGGGGAGGAAGGGGGGAGGGGGGCAGGGTACGGTACACTCACATTAGGATTATAACAGAATCTCTAATTAATTGATTCGTCTGTGGAGGGAGATTGATGATGTGGTTGAGGGGGGGTAGGGGGTAAAGGGGGGTCATGTGGGTGGGGGTAGGGGTCAGGAGGGAGGTGAGGGTGAGGAGAGATAGGTGTAAAGGGGGGTCATGTGGGTGGGGGGAGGGGTCAGGAGGGAGGTGGGGGTGAGGGGGGTAGGGGGTAAAGGAGGGTCATGGGGTGGAGGGAAGAAATTGGTTTACAAGATAATTCAATTAGGTTAGGTGTCAGTGAGGTGGGTCGTCTTTTGAGGTCGTGGTGGTCGTGGCTTCTGCTGTCTGGTCGTGGTGGTCGTGGCTCCTGCTGTCTGGTCGTGGTGGTCGTGGCTCCTGCTGTCTGGTCATGGCTCAACTCGCTAATCCATCCCTTTACTGGAGTGTGGAAATGTTTGGGAGGACCTGAGCGATGTGTATCGGTGGGTGTGGCTTAGTGACGCCCCCCTCACTCTCAGCCAACGTGGAGTCACCTGAAGATTAGTCACCCTAGCTTATTTCACTTAACCACACCTAATCTAACCCAACCTCACTCTATCAAGATTAGGTTAGGTTAATTAGGGTTAGATTAGGTTATGTAAGGTTAGGTTAGGTTAAATTACGTTAGGTAAGGTTAGGTTAGGTTATGTTAGGTTAGGTTAGGTTAGGTCTGGTCAACATTAGGAAGGTCTAAAATAAGGTTGAATAAACTAGGAGGTCTAATGCCCAGGTGATCATATCTACCTAAATAGATCACTAAATACACCTGTCTAGTTAAGAATTAATTAGTGGACTTTGACCCGACAGGTACGAGGTCACACAGTAGGTGACCTTTGGTTTAATAATTCAGAGTGCCCTCCTTTCTGTAGCGATGACCTGTAATATTGAGAACCTGCGGCCCTGGCGTCGACCTACACTGACCAGGGGGGGGGGTGAGGGCGTGTTTGGGGAGGGGATGGAAGGGGTTGTGAGGGAAGGGAGGGGTTGTGGGGGGAGGGGAAGGGGGGGTTGTGGAGGGAGGGGAAGGGGGTAATGTATTCCTGGTGTCATGTGAGATTCAGTAACGTGAGGGGGCTAGGTTCTCTCCCCCCCTCTCTCTCCCTCCCCTCTCTCTCCCCCCTCCCTCCCTCCCCCCTCTCTCCCTCCCCTCTCCCTCCTCGTTAGGTCCTTATATCCTACCAGGTCCTTCCCCCACCAGAGGAGGAGAGTGAGAGAGAAGACAGAGTGTGTGTTGGTTGTTCCCTCTGTACTCCTGATGGGGGGGGAGGTGCTAGTCGCCGGCAGGAGGAGGGATGGCTGCAGGGACCCGTCAGTATATACAGCGAGATGCCAGGAATAGGTAATGAGGACGAGAAGGATGTGTGTGTGTGTGTGTGTGTGTGTGTGGGGTAACCTACGCTACCACCACCACTACAACTACCAACACCCCTCTACCACTACTGCGACCACCACCACTCTGCATTCACTCCGGTACTCTCCACACCACACAACCTGCCCTCCCCCTCCCCCTCCCCTCCCTCCCTCCCCCTACCCCCTACTCCTCCCCTCCCTACCCCCCTCCCCTCCCCTCCCTCCCCCTACCCCTCCCCTACCTACCCCTCCCTTCCCTACTCCTTCTTCCAGCAAAATTATGAATACAGCCGAGACAGTAAAAATAAGTAGCCGTCATAATTTACTTCCACCACAAGTACCCGCTGAGAGAAAGAGAGAGAGAGAGAGACCTTTTCTACTCGAGTTTATAAAGTTTTCTGTACTCTCTCTCTCTCTCTCTCTCTCTCTCTCTCTCTCTCTCTTTCTCTCTCTCTCTCTCTCCCTCTCTCTTTAAGAATGAAAACTCAGAGAGGGGGGGAGGTGGGTAATACAATGCCAAGCCTCATATACTGTACTCTCTCATAAGGACGAGAATCACCATAACCGAGGCTGGTGGTGGCGGTCGTGTTGTTGACGTCAGCCGCAGTCCTCACACATAAACCCGGATTACGTAGTGTCGTTATGTTTTGAATATTTAAATCTTTCACTAAAAATAAGTAAACCAATGACGAATAAATAAAATAAATAAATAAAATCACTTTACTATTTTATTATAACTATTTAAGTAAAGAAAATAAATAAGATGTGCGAAATAATATTAATATGTATTTTTTTTGTAACCTGTTTTATTTATTTATTTTATTTTTTCGTAATAATAATAATAACAACAACAACAACAACAAACAGCCACCCACAACCACAACACCACAACCACAACACCACAAACACAACACCACACACCACACCACCACACCAACACCAACACCACCACAACAGCCACCACACCACACCACACAACTCACACCAAACACACACCACAACCCACCACAACCACAAACACAACACCACAAACAGCCACCCACAACCACAACACCACAACCACAACACCACAAACACAACACCACAAACACCCACCCACAACCACAACACCACAACACACACCACAACACCACCACAACCACAACACACACCACAACACAACACCACCACACACCACAACACACCACAACACCACAAACCACACACACACCACACACCACAACACCACAACACACACCACAACCACAACACCACAACACCACAACCACAACACCACAAACAACACCACAAACACAACACCACAAACAGCCACCCACAACACCACAAACAACACCACAACCACAACACCACAACACCCACTAGTTTTATCTCACTCCTGATAAGACTAAAACCAAATTGTTGAATCACACGTCAATTAAAGATTAGGGTTGAGTATCTCCCGACAACCCACACATTAACTGGCTGGCACGAGTATGATAACAGCTCAGGGTGTTATCTTGTGGTTATCTGATGTGTAATTTATGTAAGATGAATGAGTGGGAGGGGTGTGTGAGGGGACGTGTGTGAGATAATGTTAATAATAATAATAATAATAATAATAATATAATAATAAATAGAAATAATAATAACGTGATCAGGGGTTAAATTACTGTATACATGTCCCTGGCTCTCTGCTTACGTATCTGCTATCTGCTTCTGCTTAAATGGTCCCTGCTGTCTTCTTTTACTGTCTGCTGTCTCTGCTAGGGTCCCGGAGCTCCACGAAATATTACCTGGCAAACTTTCTTCATTAACCTGAGAGGTGTTTTAAAGCTGGAGTTTATACCTGTTTATTCAGCTGAGGGGAATATTTTAGGGAATTTTTAAGGGAATATTTTAGGATTTTTTTTTTTTGGGGGGGGGGAGTTTTAAAGGATATTTTAGGGATAATTTTAAGGGAATATTTTAGGAAATTTTAGGGATTTTTAATGAATTTTTCTAGGGAATATTTTAGGGAGTTTTAAGGGGACATTTTATTATAATATTTTAGGGACTGTTAAGAAAATAATTTATTGTTTTATTATTAGTAGTAGTAGTATTACCACACACACACACACACACACACACACACACACACACACACACACACACACACAGGGTCGTGAGATAGAGATAGCAGAGTGAGATTTAAAGAGACTTGAATAAGATTTGAAGGATTAAATTTGTTTTTCATGTTTGAGGGGGGTGAGGGGGGTGGAGGGAGGGGGGGTGAGGGGGTGGAGGGAGGGGGGGGATTAAACAGACTTAGTTCCTGGAGGGAGAGGGGGGTGGAGGGAGGGGGGGGATAGGGTGTTGGTTAGGCTGTATGATGTGGTTTTGGGGTTCTGGTAACACTGGTATTTAAGGTCAACAATACTACATGCAATTTGGTAACTCTGGGTCAGGTAATGTGTTGGTGCAAGAATTGGTAACACTGGGTCAGGTAATGTTAGGACAAGGGTTTGGCAACATTGAGTTGGCTAATGTAAAGAGTGAATATTGGCAACAGTGACTCAGGCATTGGTGCAAGAGTTGGCAACACTGGGTCATGCAATGTCTTGGTGGTAGTGGTGATGATGGTGTTGATGGTAATGGTAGTGATGATGGTGATAACAATGATGATGATAGTGATGGTGGTGATAGTGGTTGTAGACAGTATGTGTGGTGAGAGACGGTGAGATAGTGACCATCATGTGGACAGACAGTGAGACAGGTGTGGGACAGGTGGAGGGCGGTAGGGATCCCTGAATGGTAAGAGGTACCGTATTTAGCTCTACACACACACACACACACACACACACACACACACACACACACACACACACACACACACACACACCTACATACATAATAATAAAAAAATATATGTAATTATGTATGTATGTATGTGTGTGTGTGTGTGTGTGTGTGTGTGTGTGTGTGTGTGTGTGTAACATGGAGAGAAACGCCTCAAGGTGATCTAGAAAAGAGAAACAGTAAGACCAAACCTGGATGTGTGCGGGTAGTGGTGGTGGTGTGGCTGTAGGTGGATAGTGGTGGTGTGGATGTGTGCGGGTAGTGGTGGTGGTGTGGATGTAGGTGGGTAGTGGTGGTGTGGATGTGTGCGTGGTGGTGCTTGGTGTGGATGTAGGTGAGTAGTGGTGGTGGTGTGGATGTAGGTGGGTAGTGGTGGTGGTGTGGATGTAGGTGGGTAGTGGTGGTGGTGGTGTGGATTTGGGTGGATGTTGGTGGTCCTCCCTCCCTCCCTCATGTACACACACACGGGTGGGGGGGGGAGGGCAGTGTCTCACCTTGCCTCACTTGTCCTCATTACCTCCTGATTGACTTCACCTGAAATCACCGATGTTGACTTTTATTATATATATATATGTTTGTATTGTCTTAATCTACCCAACCCAACCTAACCTAACCTAACCTGTCTGTTCGTGTTCATTAGTTATTACCTGTTTGTTCAAAGGCGTTCACTTACTTGTTCTCACCTGGGCCGGTGTCTGTGTCAAATTACTGTTACGTCAACAAGGGAAATTGTGCTCGTTTTATATGTCAGAAGTGTCAAGTGTTAGGTATCAGAAGGGTAAAGTGTCAAGTGTTAGGTGTCAGAAGGGTAAAGTGTCAAGTGTTAGGTGTCTGAAGTGTCAAGTGTTAGGTGTCAGAAGGGTAAAGTGTCAAGTGTTAGGTGTCAGAAGGGTAAAGTGCCAAGTGTTAGGTGTCAGAAGGGTAAAGTGTCAAGTGTTAGGTGTCAGGAGTGTCAAGTGTCAAGTGTTAGGTGTCTGAAGTGTCAAGTGTTAGGTGTCAGAAGGGTAAAGTGTCAAGTGTTAGGTGTCAGAAGGGTAAAGTGTCAAGTGTTAGGTGTCTGAAGTGTCAAGTGTTAGGTGTCAGAAGGGT
>CAUDMG010003810.1:207500-212500 GCA_958450375.1 Homarus gammarus
GTAGTGAGGGTAATAATCTCTCTCTCTCTCTCTCTCTCTCTCTTGTTTATTTCTTCCTTTTTCTTTCTTTGTTCCTTCCCTTTCTCCTTTTTCCTTTTAATTTCTTCTTCCTTCCTTTCCTTCCTCCTCCTTGTCTCCCCTTCCATCATCCTTCCTTCCCTTCCTCCCTCTTTTCCTTCCTCCTCCTCGCCCTTTCCATCATCCTTCCTTCCCTCTTCCTCCTTCCCTCTCTCAATCCTCGCTAAATAGTGGGTAAACCCCTTCGCCTTTGCGTGACCACAACACCCAGTCAGACAAGCCTCCTCCTCCTCCTCCTCCTCCTCCTCCTCCTCCTCCCCCCCCCCCAGCTAGGTCAGAGGTCAACTCAACTCTTCACATACGACTGTTTTTCTCTCCAGATAACAGACACGCACACTGACCAAATACATACACACAGAAAGAGATACGTACATAGATCCATACATACACAAACGTACATAGACCCCAAACACACAGAAACACACTTGTACTGCACACACACACACACACACACACACACACACACACACACACACACACACACACACACACACACACCTGATTACAAATTAACTTATACACCCTGGGGAAGGTGAGGGGTGAGGAGGACGGGGTGAGAGGAGGAGGAGGAGGGGTGAGGAGGAGGGGGTGAGGAGGGTGAAGAGGAAGGGGGGTGTTTTTAGAGTTCATAGGGTCTAAGGGGGTGTTCTCTCTCTCTCTCTCTCTCTCTCTCTCTCTCTCTCTCTATTTTGTTCCTCCATTTCGTCCCCGATCTCATAATTTTTCGTCCATTTCGTCCCAGATCTCATAATTTTTCGTCCATTTTCGTCCCAGATCTAATTCCTCCTGTATTAATAAGTCGGTCGTGAGAGATGAAATTTACAACGTTTTGGTTTATTCAAGACGATGGTAAATATTGTAGTAGTTTGGGATTAAACATGGTGTGGCTACCTTCCATTGGGTGTGGCTCAATTTTGGAACCATTTCTGACTGATAGTGTGGCTCAGTTGGCCATATTAGCTGACATCTTTGGAAACTGTGAACATGGTGTGGCTTAGTTTGCCATATTAGCTAAAATCCTTATAAACAGTGTGGACATGGTGTGGCCTTCCTCATACATGTGGCTCAACTGGCCACACACACTGACCTGGTAACCTCAATCGTAGTATAGTGATGATGTGTCCCTGTGTAGTGGTGATGGTAAGTGTGGTGGTGGTGGTGGTGTGGTAAATCATGTTCACTACAAGCCACACTACACCGCTCCACACTTCGCGCGGTCCCTGGAGACGGCGTAGGGTGAAAGGAGAATTGGGGGGGGGGGAGGGAGGGTGAGGGAGGAGAGTGGGGGTGAGGGAGGAGGGAGAGGGGAGGTATACAATATATATTTCCTCCGTTGTTTATGTAATATATTTCAGGTAATTAGTGGTATTGTGTTTATTGTTTGTTTACTTGATATATTTCACCTGTAACTGACTGTTTACCTGGACAATATGACCAATTAGTACTCTCTCTCTCTCTCTCTCTCTCTCTCTCTCTCTCTCTCTCTCTCTCTCTCTCTCTCTCTCTCTCTCTCTCTCTCCTCGTACTTCCTTCCTTTGTACCATGACCTCTCAACCCCCCCCCATATGACCTCCCTGTGACCCCGGGTGTGACCTCGTGACCTCCCACCTGCTGATGACGTGGCCCTGACCTGTGGCACACCTGAGTGGGATGACTCATAACTACCTGGCACTCCTGACCCGCTCGAGGTCACCTGCCTAGGGGGGGGGGGTTAGGGGCGTTGGGGGGGATGCTGAGGAAAGGAGGGTAGGGGGAGGAGAAAGAAGGGAGGGAAAGAGATGGGGGGGGGTGATATGAGGGAGGAGGAAAGGACTCAGTGCAAGAAGAGAAGGTGGGGGATGTTGAGCCTGGGGGGGGAGGGGGAGGTTCTTAACAAGATGAGGGGGGGAGGAGAGGCCACGAGAAGTGAGGGGTAGGAGGGGAGGGGAGGGGCGAACACAAATGGACAGCTGTGTATAAATAAGCATCATCCATATATTTATTTGAGTATTTGACTTGTGTTTCCTGCTGGTACAGTTAGGTAGTGGGCTAAAACCTGCTACTGACGAAGGTGTGGCTTCCTGTAGGAGGTGTGGCGGGGCTCTACGGCTACACCTGGCGCCGGGAGATGAGCCAAGATGGTGGTGTGACTCTGATCCTGAACCCGACCCCTCCCTCCCTCCATCCCTCCCTCCATCCCTCCCTCCGTCGTGTCCTCCACCCCACCCTCGTTAGTCCCCTTTCTCTCTCCCTCCCTTCCTCCTCCTTCCTTCCCTCCCATCCTCCCTCCTTCCTTCCCTCCCACTCGTGTCTTACCTCCCCCCCTACCTTCCTTCCATCCTTCCCACCCTCTCACCTTCCCTCCCTCCCTCCCTCCCGCCTCAACACGGTAGTGGGTGGTTGCAACACGCCCTCAAAACCTCTCAGCAACTCTCACTGTCTTCCTGGTAGAAAGTACAACACGCTTTCTGGAGGCTGGCGTGACCTCCCACTCGGAGGCTGACCTGACCTCCCACTATAACACCTACTCCAAAATAACTCTTACTTAACCTAACCTAACCTCTCAAGATAACAATATGATATTTAATCTCCAAGTGAAATAACCTAGGGCGTCTAATCTTCACGTCATCCCAGCAAAAGACCATTCCATCTTCTCTACTCGTTCTGAAATCTCTTTTATATAAGTTAATGGTGGTAGTTAATGGTGGTAGTTAAGATGCACTACATTAACTCTGATTATAACTTAGAGTAATATATATCAAAATTAAAATCTTAGAAGCTGGTCTGATTATCACTATGGAAAGCAGGTTGTGGGATGGTGTGGTGGGGGTGGTCAGTGGTGTGGGGGTGGGGGTCAGTGACGTGGGGGTGGGGGTCAGTGACGTGGTGGGGAGGGTGTAGCGTGAGTTGGCGATCGTGAAAGGGAAATTGTCTGGGGTCAAGAGACTGGCGAGAAAGTACCACATCCTACTTTTCATGGTTGGAAAGTACCAGGTACCCGTTTTCTATGTCTCAGAATACCAGGTCCCATTTTCTGTGGTTAGAGAGACTCGCTGTGTTACCTTGTATGGATGAAGGCCGAGTGTAGTAGAGGAAGGGTTTATGAGCGTGTCCATGTGCGTATTTGCATTTACTGTATGTGCGTGTCTGTGAGTTTAGGCGCGTGTCTGTGTTAGTTTATGTACGTGTGTGTGCGTTTATGTGTGTCTGTGTGAGTTTATGTGTGTGTGATTGCTTTATTTGCGTATGTGCGTGTATGAACCAAAATTTATATCTCCATGTGCGTATATGTGCGTATCTTGAATTCATAGGTTCTTCTACAATAACATAACCAACTTTGTATTAGAGTTATCAATAATTATCTAAACTATAACAAGATATTAATTATAGCTTCCGTAACACTTGTCTATAACACAAATTCAGATAATAATTCGTTAACATTTTTGTATGTTAATAATCAGTGTATTTAATTAACCCTCATTACCTGTTAATTACGATACAGGTTAATTTATCCCCTTCATTGGAGATTACGTCGCGGTGGCCAATAGGAGGAGGTGTTGTATAGTGGGTGTGTTATGATGACCAATAGGAAGCGACGTTACTTAACAGCTACATCATGACGACCAATAGGAAGCGGCGTAAATTAAGAGCTACATCATGACGGCCAATAGGAAGTGACATTACTTAAGAGCTCCATCATGACGACCAATAGGAAGTGACGTTACTTACCGTCTGGCTATGTATTGTAAACAAAACACATTAGAACAGATTATAATGTAAATAAAAGATAATAGGAATAAAATATAAACAAAAGACAATAATATTAACACTACAACACCTGGGATCACCTGATGATTAGCCACCCTAGCTTATTTCACCTGATGATTAATTAAACACCTTAACTCTACCTTGGAGGGTTAGGTTAGAAATGCGAAATAAGAAAAAGAAGAAGACGATTAAAACACAGAAAAAGAGGAAGCAGAAGCACACGCAGACGCAGAAAAAGACGCAGAAGAAGCACACTGTGGTTAGAGAAGCTCCTGACCCCCACCACACCACTCCTACCCTCATATTACCCCACCATTTTTAGGGAACAAGGGGTCCTGTTTTACTCACACTTTCCCCCATGGTAAAAATATCATCTTTTTTTTTTTTGTTTAGACCTTGAGCTGTGACGACTATGATATAGGTCAGATGCTGGTGGGGATGTGTGTCTCGTTCTCTCCCTATCTCTATCTGTCTGTCTCTTTTTCTTTATTTTTCTTACTTTCTCATTTTATTTTCTCTGTCTATTTATCTCTCTTTATCTATCTATGTTTTTATCTCTCTCTCTCTCTCTCTCTCTCTCTCTCTCTCTCTCTCTCTCTCTCTACTAAACACCACCATTAACCACTACCACTATCGCCCACACCAGCTATATAAGGTCCCCTACCCCCTCACCCCCCCCTCACCCCCCCCCTCCTCCCCCTCCCCTCACCAACACAAGAGTAAGTCACACTTTCCCTGCTTCACCTGACTCACCCCTCCCCTCCTCCCCCCCCTCACCCAACCTGCACCAAAACTACCCTATTTCCTCATTAATTCACCCACTAACTCAGCAAGGTCACCAAGTATGATAAGAGGAGATTCTGTGGCCGTGAGTGAAGGTAGAAGAGTCATTGGTGCTTTATTAGGTGGTGTTGGGAAGGTGATATAGGTGTACAGGTGTGTGCAGGTGGTGAGTCATGGGTGAGGTATGCGGGTGTAGGGTGCCACAGGTGAAGTGGACCAAGGCTCTAAACTAACCGACTAACTACTACACTTGTGCCACACGAACACACCTGTTTGCACCTGGGCCTCTCTAACACGTATACCTGTGATGATCATGGTGACGCATTACACCTGAGGTTGATGTACTGATGTGGGCTCTAGTGTTTATATTTTGTTTTCTAAAGGTTCTGGCG